>WOGR01001595.1:0-19467 GCA_015342045.1 Leptinotarsa lineolata | reverse complement strand
ATGTTGCATTCTTATGTTTTTTCAACTCCTTTTGGGGAGTTTTATCAGGTTCATCACTACCTTTTGTTTTCGTAAAATTGGTGGAACCTGTGAAAATTATCTTATCGGATTGAGCGCCCAGATCAGCGGAAGAAATGTTTAGTTTTCTTCCTTCGTCAATGGCTATTTTGGTGAACTGATCTGTTATTGTTCCATACTCTTCATCAGTGAAACTAGTTGTTGATTTTGTGGTTTCTGTAGATGTTTTCGATTCGATATTGGTGGACGTTTTTTGATCTTTCCTAACTATGGTTGTACTCATGGTGGTTGTAAACGATTCTTTCACCAAAGGTACTTCCTGGGTCAACTCAGACGATAACATTTCAGTTTTTTCGTCAATTTTTTTTGTTGGTAAACTATTTCTTGTATCTGCTGATGTTTCAACTTTAACTATTGGTGTCGTGGTGGTGTTTTCAGTAGTGTTCTTGAGTAGTTCCGAAAGTGTTTGAAGATTTTCATTGACTTTCTCACTACCTTTCGCTTCTGTATTATCATCATCACCATCATCACTACCAAATCCCGATCCTATCATATCTTCATTATCCTCGAAACTATCGGTTCGAGCTTTTGAATTCTCATGGTGTTCCGACCCTTCTTGGTGATTTTTTTCAGTTTTGTCTCTACCTCCTGCTTCTTCATTATCTTCAATACCATCGCCACTACCATCACCACTACCAAATCCTGATCCCATCATGTCTTCATCGTCCACGAAGGAATCCACTATGGATGTTGCATTCTTATATTTTTTCAACTCCGTTTGGGGAGTTTTATCAGGTGCATCACTACCTTTTGTTTTCGTAAAATTGGTGGAACCTCTGAAAATTATCTTATCGGATTGAGCGCCCGGATCAGTGGAAGATATATTTAGTTTTTTTCCTTCGTCAATGGCTATTTTGGTTAACTGATCTGTTATTGTTCCATACTCTTCATCAGTAAAACAAGTTGTTGATTTTGGGGTTTCTGTAGATGTTTTTGATTCGATATTGGTGGACGTTTTTTGATCTTTCCCAACTATGGTTGTACTCATGGTGGTTGTAGACGATTCTTTCACCAAAGGTACTTCTTGGGTCAACTCAGACGATAACATTTCAGTTGTTTCGTTAATTTTTTTTGTCGGTAAACTATTTCTTGTATCTGCTGATGTTTCAACTTCAACTAATGGTGACGTGGTGGTGTTTTCAGTAGTGTTCTTGAGTAGTTCCGAAAGTGTTTGGAGATTATCATTGAGTTTGTCACTACCTTTCGCTTCTGTATCATCATTATCACCATCATCACTACCAAATCCCGATCCTATCATATCTTCATTATCCTCGAAACTATCGGTTCGAGCTTTTGCATTCTCATGGTGTTCTGACCCTTTTTGGGGATTTTTTTCAGGTTTGTCTCTACCTCCTGCTTCTGTATTATCTTCAATACCATTACCACTACTATCACCACTACCAAATCCTGATCCCATCATGTCTTCATCATCCTCGGAGGTTTCTGCTATGGTAGTTGTTTCGATAATTTTTTTTGTCGGTAAACTATTTCTTGTATCTGCTGATACTTTTGGTGACGAGGTGGTGTTTTTAGCAGTGTTCTTGAGTAATTCCGAACTTTGGAGTGTTTTATTAGTTTTGTCACTTCCTGTCGCTTCTGTATTATCATCACTACCATCACTACTACCAGATCCCGATTCCATCATGTCTTCATCATCCTCGAAAGTATCGGCTTGAGTTTTTGCATTCTCAAGTTCCGACCCTTTATGGGGTTTGTCACCACCTCCCGCTTCTGTATCATCTTCACTATCATTACCACTACCGTCACCACTACCAAATCCCGATCCCATTATTTCTTCATCATCCTCGGAGGTTTCTGCCATGGTAGTTGCATTCTCAGTCTTTGGGGAGAGTGTTACTTCTGAATCTTCCGAGAGGGTTGTTTTTGTGTCGTTTTTTTCACTGTCAACACTTGTTGATACGTTCTCTAATATCTCTGATGTAGATTTTTGAATTCCAATAACCTTTGTTAAAATATCAGGGAGTGTTTCTGTTGTAGTGGAAATTTCTGAAATTAATTCAATATCGTACAATGCAGCTGACGTTGAACTTACAGACAGGGTTTTTGTGGGAATTTGCGAACTCGCAAGAACTTGTTTTATTGTATAAAAAGTGTAATTTGTGGTGGAAATTTCAGATGGCAGTTTTGACTGAGGAGTTGATGATTCACTTAACTGAGTTTTGGTTGTTGTCGCTGTCCTATTTTGAGGAAACCCTTGTAGTTGTGGTGGAGCTTCATTTATATGTATTGTCGCTGATGTTTCCGTACTAAAGTTAATAGTTTCTCTGGTGGACTTATTTTCTTTTGAGGTTACTGTTTTGTGACTGCTTGTTTCATTTACGGATGTTATTTTGGTGAAAGTTCCAATTGTTTCTGTTTTATTAGATTTTTCTATTTGTATTTCAGCAGAAACGGTGGTGATATTTTTTGTCGAATTATCAACTTTACTAGATTGAATATATTCCGAGGAAAGTGTTGTAGAATATTTCGTGGCATATTCATCATATGTTTCTTGTTCAGTTTTTGAAGATGTTTCATACTGAGCTGTTGAATCTGATTCGGAGAATTTGTTCGAGATTATTTCAGTAGTTGATCCTGTATCTATCGGTTCATTTTCTGTAATTGTTTTTTCTATTGATTTCGACGTGTTATTTATTTCTGTACCTACCGATGATTTTGTTTGCGGTTCAGGTTGACCCGTGGTATCTTCAGTAGTATTTGGTCGTCCTGCTTCTGTAGATGTACTCGTTTTGGTAGTTTCAGATGATTGAGTAAAACTTGATGTTGATTTTATGGGTTCGATACTTGATGTTTTGTTTCTTTTAATTGGTGATACACTAATTTCGGTGTTTGATGATGTTTCAGTTTCAACTAGTGGTGAAATTGTGGTGATTTCAGTAGATTTTGGATCTATCTTTTTCATGGTTGTACTTGTCATATTGGTTGCAGATGAAAGTACTTCCGTAGTAATTGCCTCGTTAATAGTACCGGTTGTTGGTTTTGTGGATTCTGTTGAAGTATTTGTTTCGATATTTGTTGATGATTGAATTTCATTAATAACAATCACAGTAGTGGTTCTATCCTTTATTTCTGGCGATGCAGTGATTTCTGTGATGTTCTCATGTTCAACGTTTGGTGACCTGGTGGTGATTGTAATAGATTTTTGTTCTCTAGCTCCAATAGATGTATTTGTTTCGATATTTGAAAAATATTTTGATATCGAAGATCCTTCTGAAGTCATCTCACTTGATGATATTTCATTTATTTCATCAGTGATACCAGCTGTAGGTTTCGTGGATTCTGTAGATGTACTTCTTGAAGGAGGTTCTTCTGAAGTGATTTTGGTTATGTTTTCTTGTCCTTTTTCTGTATTATCTAATTCTATGATATGTGATTGTCTAATGGAGGATAATTTGGCAGTCAATTCGGTCGATGATTCTTCCCTTGTTTCTTCAGATGTTGGTGTTGATGAATACGTTATTTTTGGGTATATATCTGTCACCGGTCCTCTAGTTGTGATTTTGTCACTTTTTTTACTTTCTAATGGTTTTAGTGAAAAAGATTTGTTGAAGATAACTTCAGTGGTTTTTATCGGATGTCCATAAGTTTTAGTGTCAAGATTTACTTGTGGCGGTGGTTCAGGAGGTTGCGTGGTTATTGATTCGGTGGTTGTCTTTTCTGTTCCTGAGGATGCACTTGTTTCTTCATGAATTGTTGATCGTACGGTGGTAGGAAGATCAGCACAAAATGCTGGTTGGCAGACTTTATGAAGAAAACATTTGAGTTGGCAGCATTTATGAAACCTTGGACATTGATAATCAGAATTACACTCGAAATGTTGCGTCATTGATCGTTGGTAAGGGATTCTGCAAAAAAAATGCTCGTCGATACATTCTCCTGGTCGCTCTGGAACAGAAAAATCCTGTTTCAATTTCAGATAATGTTAATCCAGATTTGAAGTGAAGTATAGTACGGTTTTTAGAAGTTGAGAGTCATTGAATTTCGAAATAATGTTCTCACTTAAATCCTTCCCAAACCGTTTCATGTGCCATGTGATATTCATTCACCGTTGTAAAAAAATGTTGAAATTCACTGTTTACCTCAAAGCGACTTACTCAAAACTTAACACACTTATGTTACCTTGACTTTGAAGTTTCATTCAATAACTCACCTCCTCTCATATCATGATTAACTTTAATCGATTTTGGAGGTTTCAATTCCTTATAGTCTCCGATAGCATGTGGGCCGAAGATAACATCGAATCCGTTTCCATTTCTTTTGTAGTAGTATTTATTGCTGCTTATTCCATTGACCATGAGACAAAATAACAACCTTTCTAAGAACTCCATCTCGTTCAGTCTGAAAATTATTAATAATTATAACTTTATATGGTCTGGATCGATAACTGGAAGGCATTTGATAGTACATCGCATGAGTTCATCTTGCATTTGCACAGATGCCTTGCAGTACCCGACAAAATAGTAAAATGCAGTGACACCAGTAAAGAACTCTCTCCGTGGCAAGTACCAGCACAAACTCCGACAGATCTGGTCATCGCAACTGTCGGTGAAGAACAAAGTTGCTGCAACGAATATGCTTGCCGTTCCAATCTTACTCTACTCGTTTAGAGTAGTGAAGTGGACTCGGGAGGAGCTGTATCAACTCGATGTAGAGACTTGATAAATTATGCACCTCCATAGGGGTTTGCACTCCAAATCATCCGTTCCATGGTTACACTTACCCTGACAACAAGAATGAAGTGTACTTTTGAGTTTGGAGTATTCACATGACAGAATGGTACTGGATGGAGCTTGTGGAGTCGTCAGAAGTTCGGGTCCCCTTCTCTGCAGAGTCCGCGACCACAAGAGAGCAGGAAATGGGGTATTTTTTTAGGGAAGCTGCCGGAGCAGCTGGTGAACTCGGTTTAGTTTTTGATACTGAACAAGGTGATCACAACTCTGTCACCGAGTTGGAACCCGTTCAGCGAAATGCCCATCAAAGCGTATGACCTTCGCTTTCCTCAGGTCGAGTGGACTGGATTCGGAAACCGACGGGTTCATCATAGCCTACCAGGATGGTGTCTCCAACACCTTAGTCTACCGTAGTCGCGTGATGGGTATGAAGCATGCTATCAGCATCTTCAGCATATGCCCTATACCCATTGACATAACCCGTCTCCTACGATACTTTTATGGTATTCACGTGATACCGATGTTGCCCTTCGCTCCGGGGGATATTGGATATTGCCGAATTTATTGGAACTATTCATTCACCACCCTTAGGCTCATACAAACTATTGAGCCTAATATGTTCTTCTCGACCATCAGAGCAAGACGATATTTGTCCTGGAGTTTTCGGCATCTGGCGAGACGAATATCGTCCAAAAAGAGGAGGAATGATGGTTAAATATCGAGATTTTGTCTTCGAACTCCACAGACTGCAACTTTTCAAGGTTATGAGAAAAAATTTAAATTTAGAAAATTTTCTTTGTACTCTTTTAATATTCCGCTTATATAATGGACTCCAAACAATACTCAAATATTCAAATTTAGAACGAACATAATACTCTGAAAGCTTCAATTCTAAAGTTCTTGCATTGTCCAACAATGAAACCATAAGACTTCAGGGATTCAGATTTTTTTATGAAATATGTTCACTAAATGTCAACTTTGATAAAAAAGTTGACATTTGATATCATTGCATCTCTGTCAGTCTGAATCTTAAATAGCATTCAAAAATTTATAAATGTCATTTTTTAGGGCATAGCTCATAACTTTACGCTTCCCTACTTTGAGTTTCAAATCATTATTGTAACACCAAGTAACGAGAAATTTCACCTGACGCTGAAGATTTACCCAATCGCTCATATAATTTATAACGAATAATAAATGCAAGAAATCTGCAGAACATAGCCTTTCACATTTCAAACTTCCACATGAATCATTAATAAACAGTGAAAACAAAAAAGGGACCTAGGGTGGAACCGTGAGGCACACCATAAGTAGCTGCTTTCTACCTGATAGATAGGACTGTATACGTAAGTTGACTTGCTGTATTTGAAAAATAAAAACCCATACACTTATTGATTCACATGATCGATTTCACCAAACGCCTTCGAAAGTCTGTATATTGTATATATTATATCAACTTCAATGTTATTATCTGATGCTTTGGAAATAAATTGCGTGATAGAAACTGAATTTGTCACAGTACAGCGATTGGTAACAAAACCATGCTGATGTTGTGATATTAGACCTTGAACAGAGACATATATTCGATTACATAAAATAATCTCAAAGACATTTGAAAACATAACCAAATTGGTATGGGTCTATAGTTTTCAGTGCACGCCTTTTCACCACTTTAGCAAGCAGGACATACTTTAGAGCTAATTTCCAAATATCCAAAAATGTTCCAGACATCAGACATGAAGTGAATATTTTTACTGAAGGGTTTGCCAATGCTTCTTCGCACTCAGTGAAAATGATGGAATCTTATCTGAACCTGAGATCATTTTGTCTTTCAGTTTCTCCATTCTGTTCATCTGAACGGGATAAACTCAAAAACGACCGAAAGGATTCTCATAAGGTTTTCACCAATGGAGTCATTTGAAAGAGTGTAGTGCATAAATTATTTATTAATGTTATTAGTGGGAAGTCGAGGCGGTGAAACTACATGTACGAGTGTCTATCAAAAACGCTGCCAAATCTCTTTTGAGATTTAATGAAAAAATTCACTACACATTGTCCTTCTTTCAAAAGTCTACAAAAATACATGATGGCAAGAATACCACATACAGTGTGTTCGCAAAGTATGGAAAAAATTCGATATTTCCAAAACCAAAGGACATTTTACGAAACCTGAAACACGTCGATTTTTAATCTTAATATTCTACATTTGACAATAAAATTTCATTGTACAGGGTGATCCATATTAATGTGATGACGTCATCGGTAATTTTTTTAAACGCAATACCCTGTATTTGGTGTCAGTTTTAAATAATCCGAAATGAGTTGATTCCGAAAAGGTATATTACTTGGGGTCTAACGGACAGAATTCGAAAGATGTGCCCTTAGAAAATGAATTTTATTGATATCTAATAAAAGTAGAAGTTAATTAATTATTTTTATTTTTTTCAATGATTAATTTAACAATGGGAAAGTAATGTTCGAACTGTAGTCCTTGCTGTATTTGACAGTAACCTAAACGTTGAATAAATTCTTGTTGAATCTTGTTTATGGTTTCTTGAGAAATATTGTTTATTTCTGTTTGGATTCTTTCTTCTGATTCTTGAATGTTTGCTGGTTTCGTTTTATAAACAACATTCGGATTTAAGTCTGGCGACCTCGCTGGCCATTCAATTTGTTCACGTCTACCAATCCATCGGTTCCTATATATTTGATCAAGATACCTTCGAACATCTGCAGCATAATGTGGAGTCGCATTATCCTGTTGAATCCATGAACTTTCATCGAAACTTCCAGGACTGATTCTACTGGGGAATAAATTAATTGAAGTAGGTAGAAGATATCCCCTTAAAAACTGAAGGTATGTTGGCCCGTCTAAAAAGTAGGGTCCGATTATCCTGTTTCTTACAATGCCAGCTCATACATTTACCTTTGGCGGGTATTGTGTATGATGCTCACGCAGCCAGCGGGGGTTTTGTTTGGCCCAGTACCTACAATTCTAATGGTTGACCATACCATTTAATGTAAAAGTGGCTTCATCAGAAAAAATTATATTTTTCACGAGGAGACAGTTATCCATCATGACTTCACAAAATTCAATTTTTCTATCTGGATCATCCTCGTTCAATTCCTGTAGAAGTTCGATTTTGAAGGGATGGCATTTTTCCAATTTTTATACTTTGTGTACAGTTATTTCACTAACATCGAAATCACGAAGAGAAGTGTACACATCTTCTTCAAAAGCAAGTAGAACATCTAGTTTCGTACCATTATTTCCAGAAGGACTGCGTGCATTTTCAACTGTACCAGTTTCTCAAAATTTCTTTTCGATCTTACTTACTGCTGACTGCGTTATGCGTCTTTCTGGATATTTTTCATTGAATAAGTGACACACTACCATCCGAGTTCGCGATCTGTCTCCATAGCCAATCATCATTAGTATTTCAATTCTTTGCTTCACACTTAAATTCATTACTACTTCAAATCAATTCGAAGCAATACTACAGAAAATTCACGAATCAATACAACTAGTTAACAGTTAACAGTTACTGAACGTCAATCGAAATAATGACATTTCACAATAACAAAAAAAACTAGCCGTCTATTTCTTTGAAATTAATAAGAAATACTTGTTTGCATGATTACTGTCAACTACAGCAAGGACTACAGTTCAAACATTTGAAATAAAGTTTTGTATTCATCACTGGATAACTTTCCCATCTCTAACTTAATCATTAGAGAAAAATATAAAATAATCAATTAATTTCTACTTTTATTAGATATCAATAAAATTTAATTTTCGAGCACACATCTCTCAAATTCTGTCAGTTAGACCCCAATTATCATACCTTGTTGGAATCAGCTCGTTACGGATTATCTAAAACTGATACCAAATACAGGGTGTTGCATATATGAAAATTACCGATGACGTCATCACATTAATATGGATCACCCTGTATGATAAAATTTTGTTGTAAAATGTAAAATATTAAAATTAAAAATCGACGTGTTTCAGGTTTTTGTGAAAAGACTCTTGGTTTTGGAAATATCAAATTTATTTCATACTCTGCGGACACACTGAATAATAATTTATATAATAAATAAATAAATCCTGGAATGAGGTTCGACTGTTGCACGCATTAGCATTATTCATTTTTGTAGTAGACATCATCACACAGAAATACTACTATCCCACAAAAAATATCCTACAATTCAGAATACTTTCAACCTGTGCACGTGAGCAGTAAATGAAGACATAGAAATTGGCGGAAATATAAAATGATCAGAAAGAAACATCAAATATAATCGAGAGAACACATTGTGAGATTTTCACCAAGCAATTCGTGTTGTGTTTTTGTAAAACTATCTAGTGCAAATCTCACAATGAAGTGTTTTCTCAAATACTTCATATTTTTTTATCAGTCAATTCCTACACATATAAGAAATATCATTCAAATGATTCATTTTCGAATATACATAAAATTAACGCGAACTACAGAGTGAAAATGAAAATACATGCAATATATCCAGATACACCAGTTTTATGTGAATTGAAGCAAATAATTTCGAGTTAATAGGTATATTAATTCCACAATCAAAATCTTTGGAAACGCAATAATCCCAAACATAGAACAAAAATATTTTTGTATAGGAATATTGACTTGGCTCCATATTATGGAAGATAAAATGGTCAATAGAAAGCAATAATTATGAAACCTCAACTTTCGCCGAAAATAAAAGGCGTGCTCCTTCGCCAAAATTATAACTCACTACTGCCACAATATGTTGAAACTAAAGCAAGTAACATAAAAACTGCAAATATTTCTAACACTCTAAGTATGTTTGAATTACACTTCGAAATAGTTCCGACCTATGAGTAATTGAGCTGATTGTAAGTTGAAAAGCATGTTAACTGATAAATATTCCTGATAGATATTCAGATATCAATTTTTGATCAAGAAGTGAAACGAAATATCAAAGTTGGAGTGAATACAAAAAAAACACAAATGAATAACATATAATTATCTCATAAGCATATAGTTTCTCAAATGTACGTTTTTTCTCCGTATGTTTCAAACTCCACTCAAATACACCAAATGAAACGCTTGAGTGAGATCAATTTGAATTAACATTCGTTATATTGAGAGATACCATCTTGTGTGAATTCGGTATAAATAATTCCAAGTAGTGAATAAGTATTCTAACTTCAGAATCGGAACGTATGAAAACGCAATGGTCCTACATATTTTTTTGATAAATTTATTCCATTTCGGATTATGGAAGTTTGAAACGTTAATAAAAAGCAATACCACCAAAACTACAACTTTCACCAAAATATCATATAAATACCTTCGTCAAAATTTGTAATATACTAGATCCACCAAAAAATTAACCACACAATTTGTTAAAATTTCAAAACTTCATTCAAAAGCACCAAATGTTTTGATTAGACATACTTGCATTGACATCCGGAAATATCCAGTATATCCAGAAATACTACCTCGATGTGAAATCGACCAAAAAATCTCGAGCAGATATTTTATTAGCAAATACTTCACCTTCATTTTTCGTGGAATGAATCAATTTTTCTCTTCCACAATATTTCGATATTCAGAAAATTTGTTTTCAATGAACTTGATATTTATAGTAATTCAATTGATTTTTGACACTGAATATGCAAACATTGGTGACGAATATTTTGACAGTTACTTTCATTTTATTTTCTTTCATCTAGCAAACTATCTTGTGTAATCAAACTTACGAAAACTTTCTCAAAGCGTCCTATAATTCACACCGTAGAAAACAACACACAAAAGCAGCGGCAACCACCAAGTAAAAAATGTAAATCAGACATCCGCCAAAATTTAGTGTTGCGGCTTTCGCCAATAAGTTCAATCCATAGTCGACGTAAATATTAAAATCTATAAAAATTCCGCAGCGACTTCTGAAAACATACAAGATATGAAGATGGTTGAATTTAAAGAAATCATACACAACATAAGGGTTATCAACAAGTAGTTGAGAAATCTTTGGCTTACTTTTTTTTGCGGACAAAACACTAACACTACAGGAAAATCCTTAGGGCGCTCTGAGAGCGCCTCGCATCTCCCAAGACTTTTTCGTTTTTAACAATAAATTTTGAATTCAACCTAGAGGCCTAGCAATGGGTAACCCCTGTTACCTTTCCTGACATTTTACTCAACTCCAAAAATGAAATTAACAAGTTACAGAGAAATGTAGTCTATAAGCTGAACTGCTCTGATTTTTCAGCCTCTTTGATTGGTAGACCTCTTATCACACGCATTAATGAACATCTACAAAAACTGGATAAATCTGCATTTAGAAATCACATCAAATTCAACAACCATAACTTCAGCCCTAATCAAAATTCAGAAAATGTACACAATATTGACAAAAAAAATCCTTAGACTCACCTTGTTTGAAAAACTTGAGATATCTGAAGAAATTCTCTTCATTGAACATTGCTTGAATATTCAAGTGAAGTTGGACAGAGATTTCCTTTCCCTTCATCAAAGGATAAGAAATTGCTATCGAATTCATTATTCAAAATTAACAATTTGTCACTTAACATTAATAACTCATTTAAAATTTTTAAAAATCCCCAGCGTTTCACTATTCAAGTTGGTACCATTTACAATTTTCAATATGATACTTGACACATTCAGAGCAACTTGTCCTTTATTCACATCATAAATTGACTGAGCCACATGGACTTTCTTTCCAAGTAGTTTTTCGTTAGTAATTAGGCTGATTAGCTTTTGTATAAATCAAATTCCATAAATATACTATGTTTTCTCTTCTCGATACTTTTTGCTACCTGACGAGTAAGTACTCATCTACAATTATTAAATCAACTTTTTAAATTCATAACCTAAAAATTTCAAATTTCATATTTTCACTCAAAACTTTCTTTTCAATAAGATTACTTGCTTCCAGGTGAGCACTGAAGATGACGAAAGTCGGAAGCGCTTTGCAATAAGGATTTCAATTATACACTTCTATACAAATAAGTGTATTCAGCTTCCCAATTCATTCATTTGGAAAAACTTTCTCAGGAAGTTCATTCCACATAAACGCAGTTCCCCAAATGGAAAAGTTCTGGAACAGTGAAGTTCGAGGTGTGCTGAGTTGAACCTTAAAACGATGAGCAGTCACACTCCATCGTATATTTCTGATATGTATTGCTCTTGGTGGCATCAAATGTGCCAAATCACTTGAACACTTCCTGTGAAAGTATCTATAGAAGAGAGACAAATCTCCAAACTTTCTTTGATGTTCCAGACTATCAAGGTTGCAAGTGATGTTGGCGTCTCCAATCAGTCGGATGGCTCCAGCAGCTTCAAGGTATTCTCAGGGGCAGAGCTCTATACATGAGAACGATACTCCAAAAATGGTCTGATCTGAGCTTTATAAAACATCAAAAGTTGATGGGGTGTATACTTCCAAAGATACGCCACAAAAACATGATTTCCATATCGTTTCGCTGTGTCGCATTGCTACTTTTTCTATTTTATAAACATCGAAGAGAAGTTTTCATTGCACTGAAGCCTGAAAAATTACACCCACTATGAGCCAGTGTTTTTCATTGTAGTAGTGTAATCTTTTGGGTGAGTTGCAAAATATTGTATGGAGATGAGTATTTGTGTGACTTTTCTCTGTCCCAAACGATATCGTCAGTATCAAAAAATCGGTGTCGAATAAATGCTAACAGGCGTCCCCTTACTCCCAGTCTTTTTCTTTTCTCCATGAATGACATTTCCAAATACAATTCTACCTTCTCCTAAACTATACTTGCCGACGACACGTCATTTGAAGTTCATTCTCGTGACCTCAATACCCTCTCTAGTCACTGTTACAGTTAATGCTATTGATGCATTTTGTAAAAACAACGATCTATTTTTAAACACTCTTGGAACCGTTAGATTACTTGAAAATACGTTCGACCTGGGCGGATGATTCATCAATACAAGTAATGTGATCAAATTTCGGGAATTCATCAGGACGAACAACTAAGAGCCCTCAAATTAACTCTATCTGCAAATGAATCCCCACAGTTTTGTACTATGTAGAGTTACAGATTTTTTAGCACTCCATATTCTGAAATTGTATCATGACGCATACATTCATCGAATTTTAAACTTCTCAATAGTTTTCTTATTATGCATTTTCTTATCAAGCAGAGGAAATAATTGAGAACTATGAACTTCAAACATGTCACATATTCGTGCAGAGATTTATTCTCACACCACGGAATTCTTACAGTCATTTCTTTATATATTCTCTTTTGTGTCCCTCACATCGAATCCCATTTTCAAAAGTTTCTGAGTAGGAAAGATATTTTCACTCTTCATATAGAATTGAAAAAGGGCCTTTGATGAGCTCTTCTGAACTTTGAAGTAAATTCTTCCAGTTGAAAGCAATATCCAGTCCTTCCTCCTCCAAGTAGAAAGTCTTTCTTAAATTCAATTTCTACTTCTCTGACTCCGAACAGAAATTTATCCTTCATATAAATTTTTCAAATGGAAAATGAAATACATAACCATTATCATACTTATACTAAATGTTGCGTGTCTTGTCCATTTGGTGCTGAAGAAGCAATGAGGCAAATATCTCATGCCGGAACATTGGATGTCTACCATTGAGGATGACAGTGTTACATGTAAGTGAAATTCCACCACTTTCATTCACTATACTGTGTAGCAACCCTGTGAACGATTTCTGATTCAATTCTATAACGAATTCTTGAGATACAAACTGAATAGAGAAAAGGTATTTTGTATAAGTATTCATATTAAAGTATTCGTGTAAGTTATTGTTTATATGAAAATAGCTATTTTGAGACGGCATTTTTCCAGTTTGTGTCAGAAAGTTACTCCTTTGCATGATCTACGCATCATTGTATAAAGTTGATGTTTTTGAATCAATTGCTTCCCTCCTTCCTTTGAAAGAGTTTCACAGTTTTTTGTATGAAGATAGAGAAGTAGAATATATCTTTTCAATTTTATGTTTCTTCATCGTCGTTTCATATGACGATGTCAATAGCTAGTGAACGAGGTCAAATAACAATAACAACAATAACGATCATCAATCTTATCATTATTATCATTGGTAAAGGAAGTTTTTGGCTTTCTACTACTCCATCTTGATGAAAAAAAATGTGGGAATCTTTCAAAGGAAGGAAGGAAGCAATCATTTTTAAAAGAAGTAACTCTGAACATAGATGTGTAGATTATTCAAAGAAGTAACTTTCAGACACAAAATGGAAGAGGAAGCTCTTCTGGAACAGCTACTTCCATATAAACATCGAATTACACGATAGAAAAAATCCTATCAGAACAAATACTTTTATATGAACACTGAATCATACAAAAAACACTTATTTCTACCCAGTTTGTATTCCAAACATTCGTTATAGATTCAAATCAGATATCATTCATTGGATTTCTACACGAAATACTAAATGAAAAATGAAAAAAATTCACTCACATGGAACTCAGCAATCCTCACTGGTAGACACAGATATTTTGCCGTGAGACACTTACCTCAGATCTCTTCACTACCAATCTGGATAATATGAAAGAAAACATACAATTCATTCATAAATAACGATTTTTATGTCACGGAATAAGTTTGATCTACTCATGTCATCGATGACATCGTGATGACATTCATTCACTTATTCAAATCCCAGCCAAGAGAAATATTTTTTAATCACTACTAAAAATATGTCCTCTTCAATTTAAATTATTATTATCATTTTACCAAAGCGTAAACAGGTCGGGACCTGTCCCCAAAGCTCCGAAACAATCGAAATGGCGCGGCAGCATTATCAACCAATGTCCACTCCTCGCATCGTGAGGTAAATGATCATTAGGTGCGAGAATCATGTGCGAATTATTATCATCATTCGAGCCTGACACTAACAATTTTCAAATTTCTTGAACATCCTACATAATTATCGGTTTTATAATATCGCAAATTCAATCTACATCATCCTGAAGAAGTTTCTATCTGGAGATAATTTTCTTGAGCCTATTTTGATTACTTATGTACTTTTTTACCGAACTTTCCTTTGCGAAATCAAAAACCGTAAAAAATTTTCCCAAAACGCTTTGTCGTTACCAACAAACTAGTTAATAACCACCTGAGCGTGGAAATCTCTCTTGATTGAAGGTTAACCCACTCCACAACTTCAATTCAATGCAGGAGCAAGTTTAGTGTTCATAATTATATCCGGTATATTCGCGTTCAACTAACAAGGTAAGTGAACTCTCTTAATGGTTCAACAATCTCTGGATTATGCATAATGGAACGTGTTCATTGAACAACGTCGTTAAGATACTATTCACACAGTGATGCCTATGGAAGACAGACAGGGTGGTTTTCCTTCTGTTAGACTGAAACCCCATAACTCGTTTTATGTTTTCAATGTCTCCACCACACAAGCATTCTGATATAAAATCTTCACTTTTTCCACTATGCGGCTATTCTCCACATGCTAGTTCAGTTTTGTATTAGAAATGATGAAGTGAAACTTTTTTTCTTATTTTAATATAAGACTCAAAGGAAAAACAATAAAAGAAACAGAAACAAATATTCAAAAGCCTTCAAACTCGAATGAACGAATTAGTTCCCAGTTTATTCAGGAGTGAGTCAACCCCGAGGAAATCTAGATGTATGAATTCATAATCAGTGGGAACTTTCATAACTTATAGCAAAAAATATAATTCAGAATTCTTACAAGTGAAGGACGAACAAGAATTAATTAAACTAAATGGAAAATATTAATGAGATGAGTTGGATTAGGTTACGAAGATAACTCTCTGTTCCTAGTCAGTCGGCAATATAATGCAGTGTTGGGAATGAATTACCTTCCGATATATCAAAATATATTGTGATGATCTCCCTAAGTAAAATTCAGTATTTGAGAGTGTGCTATATTTCCAGTGATTTAATAGAATTGGAGGAAGTATGTAAACTGAAAATGTATTCAAATACATACAATCCTGTCATAAAACTCATTACGTACAAGCATTTTTTTTCACGTCAACAACAGATGTATCAGGTACATTTTAATGTCACTGTCATTGTCCATTTTGATGTCATGTTTTTGTAGTTTTATATCCTAATAAATATTCAATATGATGTGTCATGGTATATACTGATCGATAGAAAATGTTATACATTCTTGCTGTTCATTTTTTTTCAAATTCTGACTTTTGGCCTATTCTTAACTTATCATTATATGATGTCGTTGAGTGATTTTCAATCAATCTCTTTCTACGAATACAAATTGAAACAAAGCGCTGCCGAAACAGTTTCTAAAATTAACCATATTTGGCTATAATAGTGTTGATAATAATAATGATGTTTTTTCATCATTATCATTATATATCAATCAATATTGAACAAAATGGATCGACATACAGGATTATGAAAAACGAATCCAGTTAGGCAAAGCCAGGGCGTGGGTTGAATACATATAAGCAAAGTTAAACAGTTACATCATAGATAGAATAGATAGGATATAATATTCGTAAAAGTATAAAAGAGTTTGGTATTACAACAATATTGTGAAGGCAATAAAATACAATACAATAATAAAATCAGTAATACCAGCTATATTGTGATAAATCAATTGATACAGGACGCAGAAATTATTTAAATACAGGATCAATTAATCTATGATTAGCAGATCTATCTAAACTCAAGAGATAGCATCTAGTTTTTTTCTCAAATGTATATATAGTTGGCGCTTCTTCTGTTTCTAGAGGTGAAAAATTATAAAGCTAATTCGCTAGGTAGGTGGAGATACGTTGGGTTATTGTCTTTGAGGAATATATTGTGATAAGAGGTGCTTTAGCTTTATGTCTTGTATTGGGTGTGATCTACATAAATGAAAATCATTCGATTTTCATGCTATTCATTGACAACTTTGACAAAATTTAGTTGTCTCATATCAAACATTTGTGCCTTCTCAAATAGTAATTTTGATATGTATTCAACTGGTTTGCAGTAAAGAATTTTCAGTTACTTTTTCTGTAATACATCTACTTTTTCAGATGTGTTGATGTTATCCCATCCCAGTTGAGAATTCCATATGTTAGTCGCGATTCAATAAGTGTTTAGTAAATAGTTCTCATCTGGGTGATTTCTGAAATATTTGAAATATCTCTTCAACATTTGAATTTGTATAAAGTACTGCGCAATGTTTTTGTGACTTCCATCTCATATGTCTGTCAATAATCATTTCCAAGTGCTTGACTTTTTCTGATGAGTGAATAGTGGTATCGTTGCCATTTTTGTCTATTTTCAACAAGTCATATTGAGGCAAGGTATTGGTATGACAAGGAAACGGTAAATAATAAGCTTTTTCATAATTTATCGATAACATTTTTTGATTGAAGCAATCAATAAGTTCACTTATGTCATTTTGTGATTTCATTTTCAATTCAGCCCAGGTATCAGCATCATACAAAACGGCTGTATTATAATCCAAGCATATTAGTATTCCAGAGGTATTGAATGTAAGTATGGTATCCATATAGATCGTGAAAAAATGGGCCTTGAAACATTTCATTGTAGAATTCCATACTCCACAACTCGTTTTCCACTGACGGTAGTATCAATCCTAATATACTGTTATCGGTCACTCAGGTAATTTTTTATGAGATTGTACGTATTTCCCCTGAAACTTAGGACTTGAAAAGCCTCTAATAGCTGTCAGTGGTGCACAGTATCGAAGGCCTTAGCAAGATCCAAAAATACACAGAGCGATGGATTGCTTTCTTCTAGATTTTTAGATATTTTAGATGTGAGAAAATATATTGCATCTTGTGTGATACATCTTCCTTGAAGCCAAATTGGTTTTTTAAATTATTTTATGTTTATTAGTATATGAAGTTATTCTTTTTCGATTATTTTTTCTAATGATTTTGCTACACTTGAAATTAATAAAATAGGCCTGTAATTGGAGATTTTTTTCCTTCCTCTCTTTCAATGGACTGGCTCAATTGAATCTATTTTTAGCTCTTCGGGAAAATTTTCTATTTCTATTACTTCATTGATCACAATCTTCAGAAAAAAAGCTATTTCATGTTTCTTTTGATGCAGTGTTCCGGCTCTAATACCATCAATACCTGGTGCTTCCTTCATCTTCAGAGATGATTTGTTTCAGTTATTTTTTTCTGTTGTAGGAGTGAGAAAAATTGATCGTGCTAAGTAATTTCTCTCAATAGGAGGAATGGCAGGTTGCTGAATATTCTTTGAATGATTTCGCCCAACAAACGAATAATGCTTATTGAAGATATTTGTAATATTTTTCTGACTATAGATGAGTTGATATTCCTTATTCCTAATGCGTTTTATTTTGATTTCTTTTTTGTTTCCAGATACATCTTTCACCATTTGCCATAATGCTTTTGTATCATTTCGTGATTTTGTTATGCGGTTTTTATACAAGTTTATTCTAGAACCTTTAGAGTCTATTCTATGTATTCCGGGACTCAATATATTGATTTTTCAGTTCCAGGCTATTTGGAGTTTTCTTCAAGTTCTTGAATGAATTGTCTTTGGTGTTTATAGATTTAACTAATCCATTTGTTATCTATTTTTCATGTTTTACGTTCTCATGTTTCATTTTGACTGTTTTCGTATGTTTATTTATCAATTTTTATATCAGGTTAAGAGAGTTGTCAACACTTCGATCAGTGTCATGTATGGTAAGGAGGTGGGACCAATGTTGTAATGTTGTATAATTAGTAAATTTTTGTTGTTTCCCTTCTAGATTTGTAGTGTCTTCATAATTATGGATAGGTTAATATACTATAGCGGTGTGATGATCAATTATGGAATTTTTTATCACAATGGGTAATACTTCGGTTGAATTGAATTCATTTTTAATGAAAATGTGATCAATACAAGTGCCACTCTGTGATCTAGTTACATCATTGATGACTCAATGGAAGTTATACTCATATACTGCTTTATTCGAGTTCATATCCCCCAGAATTACATGAAAATCAATATCAACATTCTTGTTTCCGATGATTTTCATCTGTTAATGACGGTAGATACAAACCAGTTGAATGAACACTTTTATTTCCGACCATAATTGAAACCTCAATTGACTTACCTATATCAATTATAACAAAGTTATAACATGAGTTTTCTTTTATGAAAATACAACACCATCAGCTTTATTGATATCATCTTCAATATATAAGGTATCATAGCTATTTAGCATGAACATACTTATGTGGTTGATTTTCCAAGTTTCCGTCAATATTATGCAATGGAATTGATTTTTTCTTTCTGATGAATACACCTCAAGCTTATCTAGATTTTCGATTATGCTTCTGATATTTCAAAATTACATTTCCTATTTTCTTGTAACAATATGAATGTATTGTATTTTTCTCAGTTTCTCTAGTTTTGATTGGCTCATATCCTTAATCTCTTGGATTGAAATATTTCTTTCAAATATCAGTTGTATACTTGTTATATAATATAACTAGCAGACCCGGCGAACGTCGTTCCGCCTAACAGTCAATGAATGAGTCGATTTAGGATTTTAAAATTGATACAAAATCACTGAGTATAATAAAATAAATGGGAATTGGTAGTAAGAGTGCACTATTCAGTAGAGCACGCTGTGATATACATATTAGCTGCTACTGAT
>WOGR01001594.1:0-19467 GCA_015342045.1 Leptinotarsa lineolata | reverse complement strand
GAAAGCTTTGAAAACAAATGAAGTTACAACAAATATGTCAAAATTTGATGCGATGTAATTGACGTGTATTTCGTAGTTTTCTATTTATGTACAAAATGTCTCTTTTGGGGCATTCTAATGAAGATTTCCTGAATTTAATAATCATTTATGGTGAATGCAATAAGATAATGGACAGAACTTGTCCATTATCTTATTGCATTCTTATTCTGAGAAGACTTCTAAGAAACTGCCGTGATTTCGGATCTTTTTCGTCTGTCATCAACAAAAAAAAAACAATGAAATCGAAATTGTAGTTTTGGCCTACTTCACAGCCTATCCAGAAAATTCGTTGAAAGACGCAGAAAAGTCACTTAGAATTTCATGTTCGTTAATAAACCAGATTTTAATCAAACATAAGTGGCGTCCCTTAAAATATCACCAGGTTCAAAATCTGAAACCTCACGACTTACTTGCACGAGTGGAATTTTTCGAATGGTTTCTTATCAAGATACAGAAGTACCTACCCTGAGTTCATGAAGAACATGATATATACAGATGAAGCCAATAGAATAGTATGTACAACCGCCATTTTTGGGCAGCAGAAAATCCAAAGCTCGTTCGCCAGCGCAACTTCCAGGATTCATGGAGTTTTAATGTTTTTTGCGATATAAAGGAAGACCGAATTTTATGTTTATATCTTTATGAAGAGAATTTGAATAGCGATAGATATTCGCATATAATTAGGAATGTGGTTGGTGAATACATAAGGCATGTTTCTGAACAATAACGTTTTAAGTTATGGTATCAGGCGGATGGAGCCTCTGCACATAGCAGTGATACCGTTGCTGGGTTGTTGAATGGGATGTTCGAAAATCAGTGGCTTTACTACAATGGGCCATTTAAATTTCCTACTCGCTCTCCATACCTGACACCACTGGACTTCTTCATCAAATATTTACCAAAATCGGCCAGGGGTGTATTTTAGGTATAGGACATTCTTCATGAATTTGATTTTTTTTTTTCGTAGTATCCAAAAATAATAGAATAGTTTATGGTTTCCATTTGGATCCTGCTCCACGACAACGCCCGTTCGCACGTTTCACGTATCACCGCCCGGAACGAATTCAGCATCGATGATGTTCAGGTTCACCCACCATACTTCCCAGACTTTTTGCCAACGAACTATCACCTTTTCAAGCCATTTGATAACTTTCTCACTGGCAGAACCTTCCCAAATCAGGACCTGGCGAGAACGGCTTTTGTCGACTTCATCGAATCACCAATTTTTATGCTGACGGAAGTAATTGACTTTTGTGTTACGTTAGCAAATGCGCTGTGTTAAATGGCGCCTATTCAAATAAAGCGAATAAGAGATATTACAGTACATTACTTAGGAAATTTTATGGCTTGCTTAGCATGATCCACTGTTGATAATCCTCTAAATTTTTCAGGTGATGATTCATAATGCCTCATCAAGCGATGTAACTATACAGCAAGTGAGTTTGTATCAATGCATGATAAACTATTTTTAGAAGCCCAAGTCTAAGAATATCTTTGAGGTATTTGAATTTGAACAAAATAAATTCGACTGAAATGAAATTACATGACATACCTGTGGACTCTCAATGGAAATTTCAATGAGTGAAACAATGAATAACAAGTTACTTATTGATAACCTCGAAGTTTTGACCTGTGATGAAATATTACCGCATTTTTTATTTAAATGTATGTTGAATACTCTGTATGAAAATCAATATTCATCACCTACAAGAAAAATATAATAATCAAAACGTGTTGTAGGTTATAGATAATTTAAGAAAGAACTTTCAAGTCACCCATTCCTTACTTCATTCACTGATCTGTGTAAGAGTGTCACTTTTACCGATAAAATACCAATTTGATTCTTCTCGTAGAATGATTGATGGAATCTATAACTCTATCTATTGACATTTACAACCATTGAGTAAATAATTTCTTTGATGAAATATCTTTATTGTTTATTATAGTAAAAAGTGAATGAGCTATCAATCAGGACAACTTGCGTTTTTTGGTATATCAATTATTTTCAGCGGAATGCGAAGGATTTGCGCATTGTTTCATATGATGCTATGAATCCAACCTTTCCAATTGTGGAAACTACAAGAGCAAAAACTGGCCAAGCCCTTTTTTTGTTCGTGCAAGAGGTCATCGGGTACGTTTCAGTGGTCCGGATTAATTATACCAAGTATTATGGGCCTATTTTCATGATGGATCTTTGAATGGTGGGTATTTAGAGTTCATCACTGTAAATCTGAACAATTTTTGAGATGAACTTGACCTCATCTGGAAAAGTATGTTCGATAGTCCTCAATGTCATCATTTTGACACTTACCAACTGTTAAAATCAGGTTTGATGTATCAATAACTAGAAAATATATGCGTTCTGCTGGACATATCTCATATAATTATCATAAAATATTGCCATTATTGAAATGAAAAACGGTTTAAACATGAATATGATAAATCTAAAATATATTTCTACACAAAAATTTATATCTGGTAAGATACTGTAACCAACGCCTGATTTTGTTAACGTAGGATTCAGTCAATATGATCCTAACAATCAGGTAAGAGTTCATTTGTTAAAAATGTTTCCCAAATATAGAATTGTATTTAAAAAATGAAAGAAATGAATAATAAAATACAATTTTCCCCGTCAATTGAAAAATTGTGGATACCTGCTACCTTCAATTAATTGATAATTATTTTTATCTGACTTTAAATACTCTAATGGAGTTGTACGATGAGATGTGAAGTAATATAAGACTAGAATTTGTGTTGTTGAATATTTTGAAGGAAGTTTCATTTCAATTGGTTCATAATGCATGTGTCTTGAGTATAATGATCGAAGCAGTGGAAATATGTAGCAAAGAAAATCAAAATTAACCTTCAGCTCAAACAATTTTCAACTTCTGACATTTGTAGGAGGGCGACAACTAGTTAACGGAGAAATATTTTGTAACAGATTGTCGTAATGAAGACGAAAATCGATTCAATGTTCAGACTATTTTAAGAGAATTGCCAATCCTATTTTGATAAGAATGGTGTATTAGGCAGATTTCCATGAAATTTTTCAAATATATCAATCTACAAACTATTTTATTCATTCATTTATTTTGTGTTAATTTCTCAATTTTCTGAAAATATATATTGAACGATTTTGTTGAATATATTTTTTTTTCAATAACAATTTGACTTGTGATCATATGGAAATATTTTTTTAAGAATGGATTCATTTCAAAATAATTCTAATCAACTAAAGCATTTCAGGAAATCTCCATTTCCTGTCTTCTTTGATTCTTGTCAAAACATAAAACAGTCACATCCGGACTGAATCTTCCTACATGAATGGAAATATCAAATAATTCCATGAAATCAATCCATCATCACTATTCAGTCTTCACAACTGCGAAATCCTGCCGAATCGCAACCATAACTTCCTCCGAACCCCGACGGGATATCTATCTAATTTCCATCAACAATTCAACAAAGACTCAAGTTACAGCATCATCTCACATTACACCTGGTTTATTTACAAAGATCTGTCACCGAAATCGAAATAATTATAACGTTCAAACCGAATTCGACAGTTCTTTTTCACTTCCTGTTCACCTATTGTTGCTCGTCCTCCTCTATTCTGAACCAATAAGAATACTATTCCAGTAACACAGAACACAGGTAAGGGACATAATTCAAGCTCCGAACCGAGTGGTGGGGATTGCAACGCATCCTGGCAAGCTGCGAGTGGAACAGAACAGTTGAACGGAGTTCAGTTCAGATCCAAGTTGGTCGTGAGACGCGCGCGACGCACGCTCTGTTCGGTTGGCCGTTGCGTGATATATAACAATACAAGTCCTATCACTCTCAGAGTACACCAAGACTGTCGTCTGATGAAGATCCGATTCTGACAACTGTTGAAGTTGTGAAGACAGGCAGACACACAGTTGGCACTGTGACAGTGAGTTGAAACGCCGTGTGAAATTTGTGTTTTGTGCTTCTGAATTACTGTTATGTTCGTTCATGCATTGACTGCTTCTTCCTAACTGGATATTTTTTGTGTTGTTGCTAATATAGGTGAGTGATTTCAAATGGATTGGTGATTTCGATAAGTTTGTGCCAAAGAGAAAAGTAACTTTTTGTACATCGGCGATTCATCCAAAATTTTTACTTCAATTCGGCCTAGCAAACAGAATATTGTGTGACAAAAAATTAGAAAGAATGAATCAATTGAATATTCCATATCAACCACTTTGTAGAAGATTATACATTCAAATGTTAGAGGATTCACTGTTCAGCTCTTCCAAATAATTTGAATAATTTGGCGAAGGCGCCGGTAGAGTAGAGGGAGAAGAAATGAATTGAAATTTTTTATATTCTGCATTTACTTCACTTGCAATTACAATATACTTAGATTGAAAGTATACTGATAAGCAATAGTTTCATTCAAAAATATATGTTCTAGTTTTCAGAAACCTTTATTATGTGAAACGATGTTGGTGAAGACGATGTATTTCAAAATACTGCAGATCACATAAAAAGTATTTTCAGAGAAATGTCGAATTTATATTTAGGCTAAAGATTGTAAAACACAACAAGGTGCAATGCATTTTGAGTATTAACGACAAGTAGAACTATACAGACCCACTACCTAAAATATTTATTTTGGTATTTATGTTTATAGATATTTCAAATTATCAGTCCATATAATAACAATTCGTATACAGATTTGTTCATAACAGGTAAAAAGTGAAAGAATATATTTGTAAATGAAAAAGATGCAGTTATAAAATTCTAGTAGAATACTTACTGAAAATAAGGAAAATGAAAATGCGAAAATATAATGTTTGTTATAAATTCAATTACAATAATCAATATTAGTATCCGAATCACTGTCATTGAAATTAATAATTACTGAGTTTATAACGGTAGCAAAATGATTATCTGAATTTTCAACCTGAATTTTTGGTAATACTGAATTTTTTCCATCTGTTTCTTCTTTTATTGAACTCATCAATGTACACTTTTCAAGTTCGGATATTTATTTTTGGAGCATATTCATGACTTAAATTCGTGAAATAGTAACTTCTATTACAATGAAAATACAATGTTAAAGTCTCAGTCCCTGTTTTGCAGCTGAATTATTACGAATCTAAGACTTCTGAAAATCGAAAGTTCTCACTTTTGATAGTTACTGGCTTTCCTTTTATGTTTTCAGAAATTTATATCGGATACCTACTCCTAGTTTTAATAATCACATTTGAGTTGTCAATTCGATATATCTCTGAAACATTTCAACAGGCATAATGCATGGCTAATTGATCCACATACAAAGAACAAACTCTTTGAAATTGAATTCCATTAAATGCATCGATTTTCAGGTAATCCATCTTCAAGAAATGAATGGATGTACTAATTGATGAATGAATGTAAAAGATAACTGTTGAAATATTTGAAATGGAAGCAACATTTCAAGTATAAGAATTGTTCTCAATATTCAATGATTCATAAGAAATAACCTTGATTTAATATACCATTTCGTAAGAGAACATGCATTCTGAAACTAAAGTGCTTTCATTAAATATAAATGAAGGCGAAACATAAATCTGACAATTATTATATTTTTCATAAGTTTGATTAATGACTCTTGACCATATTTTCCATTACTGGGGGTGCGTAAACATCCTATACCTATTGCTTCGTTTCCTACATGTCTTCCAAAAAAATGATTGATGTTCATGTTTGCTATACCTTGACGCATTTCACCGGTCACGAGGAATTACCAGTTAGTAACTTGTATACGGTCATTGCTCTAAAAGTTTTCCAAAATGAAATTTTGATGTGTTTTCCAATAATCGAGAACCGAATGTTTTCTCGGAGACTAATTTGGAATATTTCGTGCATTACACCGATTATTCTGGTTTCAACTACAGAATTTCAGTCAGTCACGACATTAGATATTTTTAGAAGGAGTTTATCTTTACATTGATCACGATCAATCCGTAGTTTTGATATCGTAAATAATATTTCCAGTTCGGTTGAAAATTACTTTCTTGAAATGATATCAGATTCTTGAAAATCTAAAAATATTGGGTGTATTAGTGTAAAGGAAGTTTTTATATGAACAATTGAAAGGAAATAGAGATAAGAAATAATGAGGAAAATTTAGGGGAAGATTTGCACTGGACCCAAGTCACTACTCTTTTACAACCTCATATCGGATTACTATCTATACATATATCATGATTCTGACGAATATTGTGATTTTGTACATAGTTCATATACATGGAAAATAACAATGTGTATTTCGATGGTATTTGGGATAGAAATTTGGATACCTAATAATTGACAATACAGAACTTTGTTGACTTGTTAGAGCATTACAAAAGACAAATACCATTCAATTTTATTTTGTAACTCAAATGAGAACTCATACTGTTTTTGGGATGACACTTTTAACAACTTCTTCTGTTTGGTTTCATCTTACAGAATTACGTGATTGATAGAAAAGATATGAAGGTTGCTACAACGAGAATTTATTTTGGATCCATGACAATAGACTGTGAGTTTGCTTACAGCAGACAAAAAAACTTGTTGAAAATCAAACGAAATGAAATTCATGTTTATGCTTTACATAAAAAAGCTGATCCATATTTTGAAAGAATCATGGAATAATATTCACTCTTTTGAAAAACAATGTTAATATATATTTCTAACCCAAACATTTTTTTTAAATAAATTTGCCTGCATCAAAAATGTTTTACTGTTACCTTGTCAACGCATTTATTGAAATTAACGGTTCACAAAAAAAATATATTATTACTCGTTGAATTGCTCTGTTGTTGAAATATATATCTTCTTCGAATCTTACAGACAATACGTTAAAGCTGCTATCAAAGCTGTAAACTTCCAAGAAAGATCTATCCGTCTTTAATATGGAAATAAACTTGTCATATTCTAGCAATAGCATCTGAATATATCGAGAGACCGTCCCAGATGATTTTATATATTGCGACCGTAAAATACGAGAAACATTCAGCGAATCCCAAACCAGATTGAAACTTTTCATTTTCTTCTGTTTCCAGCAGAATTATGAATACTTCAAAAGATGTAATTGAAAATATGTGAGTTATTCAGAACTTTGTAGGAGAAATATTGCTTCGAGGATTTCTGCTTTGAAAGACAAGTTTTGCAGTGATAAAAATGAGAAAATTGGCTCACGAAGGGCGACGGGCTTGAAAACAGGATTATTATTTTTCACGAGTTATTTATCTGAATGTGTTTCACAAAACTTTTACTCTTCCTGTCTAGTAATGTTTTTATTCCTCACAATAAACTGTAGGGGAAAATTTTAATTTCATGAAGTGGAACAAAGGCCAGATAACGTCGGGTATAACATTTTATATCGACCGGAATAAAAATGATGAGTGAGCAGTATAATGAGGGTGCCAATGCTTAGAGATGAGGTTGCACACGTGTGGAGTATTTCCCTATTGTCAGTGTTCAGTGTAATGAATTTTCACCAGGAGCTCTTTCAAAACGGGGGATTTAGGGATTATATACGACGCTTTAATTGCTACATTATTATATATAGCGCTCAGAAACCATTCTGTTTATCTCGGGTCATTTTCATGGTGTCGTAGTGTCATAGTGTCTGATTTTCCATCATGTGAACTTTTTTAAAACCATACATTCTATAAGACATACATTTACTTGCTAGATATGAACATTATCTATAAACTGGTTCATTTAGAATATTACTTGGCATGCATAAATATTCTATTGCCTGTTCTCTCTCTCTCTAGGTTTTCTTGGCCTTTGCTTCCATACGGCGCATTTAGCCATATTTTCTGTCTAATCGAACTGCTAAAGCTTTTGGTTTGACGAAGTAAACTTTATGGTCTCATTAACAGATAATATGAGAATTGAATAAAAAGCTGATAGGACCATCATTCACTTATCACACAGATAACATAACATAACGAAGCCTTTCCTGCTGAAAGGAAGCTGCATTTTTCTCTTGACCTTTATTTCATTTTCTATTGAAATAAAAGATACAATATTCAATTCCCAATATTCAAAAGAGTCTCTATTTTGAAAGATTCATCGACCGCAAGGGTCATTAGCAACATGTTACATTAGATTTAATTATAACAGATGAAGAAACAAAAGGAACAAGAAACAAGAGTGGATCTGATTATGGCTAAAATATATGTTACATATTTGAAGGTCATTGAATAGTTCGATATCATTTGAAAAATTCACTACATTTGAAATTTTACACTTCGCCTAAGCGTGAAGATAAGCCAAAATCTAGATTGAATGCTTGTTGTTGCACTGATAACTTTGGGCACACAACTAAAAAGTCTTCCACAGTCACTGGAATCAGACATTTGTCTTACCTTCTTGTTTCTTCTTTTTCCAGTAAGTGTCCGAAAACAGTCAATTGTAGGTACGATAAAATGAGTTATTGTTTTCGTTCTTTATAAGATCTCTGAAAAATATCCTTACTTTTTTGTTCTAGAGGGTGAGTTCGGGTTTTTTGAAAAATATGTATTCCAAATCATAATGTTTCTTTCGTTATATGAAATTTGTAATATATCTTGAACTGTTCAAGCTACAATAAAATAAGTCATCACATTTATCGTTTATAGAATTCTTGCCAAATAGATCTCATGATTTTTTTTTCTGATAGTTACCTATTTTTGAAAATTCGACTATCTTTTCACAGTGTTCTAATTCAAAAATATTGAGTCGGGTTTTCATCTGGATAATAAGGTAGCTCATTATCTCAAAAAGTGTTCAAAAAGTTCTTCGGATCCAGGGTTTCATCAATATCTTCAGCAGTAGTATCTTCGTTATAAGTTAAGATAATCAAACAAAATTGACCATGACTGTAGTTACAAGATCAGTTCAAGGTTTCTGCAACCGAAATTGGCTTTTCAAACCAATAATTTCGAAAAATTATATTCAAAAGAATATGATGATAATAATTAATAAAGATAATATTTCATATCGACTGAACATTACTTAATTGGCTGATAGGTATAAAAAAATTTTTGGCTTTCAATTGAATAATTATCATCGTTTAGGGTTTTTTCTAACATTTTGAAGATTTGTCTTCAAAATATACCTAATAGTATAACATTCAGCCGGTTACAACAATTTCAGTTGCAATAAGTTCGGTAGCTATTTCTTGGAGTCCTGAACTAAGGGAAAGAACAAATATTGGTTACAAAATTGAAATAATACTTCCCAATCAAACTCTGTACTACACTGTTCAACTTTAATCCAACGAAATCAATGATGTTGGCTATATCGCATCCACTTGAAGGATACTTGCAATGTTATTGTAACTCAGGTATTCCACATTTTTCTATGCGTGAAATTCAAAGTGGAATCCAAAAAAACCATAATTTCGGATTTGATTCATTTCATCCCAAGTAATAAAAATATTGGCTATAGCACATAGAGAAAAGCACCGAACCAGATACAATATTTTATGACAAACCGCTCTCTTGTCAATAAAAAAGAAGATCAATACCCGAGAGAGCATTATCTGCCTTATCTGTGTTATTGCCGTTCTCATAAATGAAATTTCGCAGAGAAGAGCAAAACGCCGATAATTCCAACGGGAAGCGAATACATTTGTTTTCCTAGACGCTTTGTTACCGGCTCTCGGCGAGATCTTATTGTTTTTATGACAGGGGGTCGTAATGAGTTTTGAACTGTCGTGACAGAAACATCGGAACATCGTGCAGACTAATCGAATCAAGTAGGTTCTGGAAGGGCGCTCTCGTCTAACTGTGGTTTACTTTCGAGCCATGAGAAATTCAAGCGGTAGGATTGTGGGTTACTAGAGGAGTGAATGATGGAGAGGATTTGTGTCAAATCTGGATGGAGTTTTGCATTCGAATGCTCCGAAGGTAATTTCCATATATTCGGAAATCGAAGTAGGAATCGATTCAGCTACTTCGTTCTATTAGTTACATTTCTTTCTTCTGAGAAATTCCGGACGACAACGAAATGATTATACACGGTCCAATTCAGTTGTTTATGGGAAATTTTGAATTCGGAACAAAGGTAAAAATAGTTCATTGGGGTCGGTGTTTCTGACAATGAAAATATATGAACTTTTGAGTAGAAACCAGTATATTTTTTAAAATCTTTTTAATGGAATCCTTTTTCCAACGATGTAATACAAGTGGACATTTTTAATTGATATAAAGGCACCGTGACGTCATTCATGAGGATATTTTCAATAAACTTGATATATTTAGAAACAAAGGACAAAGATTGTTCAGGTTTTCAGAAACAATTCTCTCAGTCACTCATATTTCATTATTTTTTTTTTGGATGCTAACTTCATTCAATCTTTTTTATTAATCTAAATAGGATTTTTCAGCATTGAAGTGTATCTCTTTTTCTATGAAACAAGTAAATGATACTTTGCGATCCATTTTTCTGCGCTAGTAAAAAACTAACTTTCAAAAATTTCTCTCATTCAATTTTTCACTGGCTCAGAAAAATGAACAGCACATTATCGTTGACATATTTTCTACTGATGACGTCCCTTTCTATTGAGATTTCTGAAATAAATGGCAATAAAAAATCGATAAAAATACATACGAGTCTGTAAAAAATTAAAATTCCCGACTTAGGTATACATAAAAAAACGGAATAACATTGTCTTTTGTTACTCAATACATCAATTTTGATCAGAAATGAATACGAAAGAAAGTTGTATATCCTATCAAATTATTTAAAAAATTTACATTTTTTTTTAAATTTCTGTCTTGATTCATTTCCAGCCAGACAATTGTTAGAAATATCAATTTCAATTAACTATATCTTCGATTCGATTTTTAAATTATTCACCCTACACAATGTCTAATGAAGATAATATGCAAAACCTCATCAGACATATTTAACACACCTTATGTACCTGAGGGTGATATTTAGAGAAGTGTAATACTAGAAGGTCCTGAAGGTAATGGAAAATGAAATGAAAGACAGAGTGCTGGATCATCTAGAATGAATCCAGACTCTCTGTTGAGAAAAATCTTCAGATGGTGTCCATTGAAAGGCAGGCCAAAGAGAAACTTAGTCAGACACTGTAGAGAGACATGTGGAAGGAAAAATTATCAAGATCAACTGTAAAAAAATAAAAGATACTTAGTCTCCTAGTCAAACGAATCGATGAAGGCACAAGGAGGAGGACAGCCACTCCTCAAGAAGTAATCATGCCTATTTATACACATCAAATGGTATTTTCAAATTAAAAACTCAAAATATTACTCCGAGTGACTGACATCTTCACTTACACGAATGAACATCAACACTGTGCCTAATGATATGACCATAAAATACTACAGACTCAATAAACCATCATTGATATTTTTGTCTCATAATCGAAGATAAGGGTACTGCATCTATAATATTCACTGACATGAATGACGAATGGGGAGTATCTAAAACGTCTCATCTTGTTTCTGACTTTTTATTATTAAGTATATCTGCTTAGAAAGAAACCAAAAATTCTAACGACAAATTGAAAAACCAGCTGAATCATTTCGTTAAAACAAGGGCGGAAGCAGGTAGGGAAGTAACCCAAAATCGCACATTCAAGCAAAATCTCCATAACACGCAGTTTATTGCAGAAGGGGTAGCAAACGTTTTTCAAGGGCCGAACATGTTCCCAGAAATAAAACACACTTCAGTTCAGCAGTGCTGCACTTGACTGGCCCATAAATTTTCGAGACACACATATTTTTAGACCGATTTTTCGACAGGGCAGAGCCGACTTAATTCTCTAATTCTCCCTTTCTTTCCTTCTATGGCCGTTCTCAAGAGCAAAATTTTAATAAACCATTCGTTAGCTCGCGATTTTTCGTTTGTTCACTCTGAAATGACTTCTTCCACTTGGTTTATTTCTCCAAAGACGTTGGTGTTTTATCATTCTTTCAATTTTGTTGTAACCCTAATGGTACCACATCAAAGTGGATATCTAGTAATTGAAGTTGTTTTTAACGGAAATAGAGGAGATATTTATCAGTTCTAACGACTTTATATTTGCTTCTATCGTGTGCCGAATTAAAATATATTCAAGCAGTATTATCACTTCATATATTTGCATAATATGTATAATGTATATAATTCTCCAACCGCATCTGTCTGTCTATCTGTGTGAAAGTGATAAACTAAAAAAGTAAGGAACGGATTTTCATTGGGTTTTCATCAATCGTTGGAGTAATTCAAGAGGGAGATTTGTGTGTATAATTTATTAATATTTTCTGTAAATTGTGATGGGCCGACACTTGATGAAATGTTATAACTCATTGAAGTAACATTTCATTATGCGATTATCACTGGACAGTTTACGAAACAGCGGTTTTGGTAACTTTGTTTGAATATTCCTTTTAAAAAAGTCCCCAGATGAATACGAATAACATAAACTGTGCAGGGTTCAGCATACATAAAATCTCTTCCTAAAAATATACCCTCTGCATGCACATATAAAAATTTATGCTTTCATCTGAAAACTTTTGGAAAAAGTTCTAAAATTCTTTTTTCAATAGTAGTCAAGAATATCAAAATATGATGTTCACAAAATAGCGTGTTAAAAATATTTTTAACACTAGTGTTTGAAGCATTCTGTTAGCAAAGAAGCAGAAGACTTTCTGAAACAGTGACCCGTATATTCCTTTGGTTCCAGGAGGTTCAGAAACTCAGCAATAATAGTGGGCATTTTCCCAAACATGTTTATACCAACTGAGTTGGCACTAAATTTATAATTTAAGTATTTCAGAAAAAAATGGATATACTCAATGCAACGTATTTATTAAAATAGTCAACGTTTTTTTCCAACAATGCAAAACGAACGACCTATTTTCGGTTTTGTATTTGGAATTTGAACAATCAATGATTTATCCATTAATTTAATGTCTTTCATTAATAAATGGCACAGTTCTTCACGCCGGCAGGCTCCATATATTCCGAAAATAGTAGCAACTTTCATTATCAAATATTTTTCATCTGGCGCCTCATTTATAAACCTCTGGACTTGTTCAAACGTAACGAGTTTTTGATTTTTTGGGCCTATAACTTTAATTTTTCCACTTTGATAATGCTATTACCTTGAAATATTTGCAGCCTCGATATCATCAGGAACACACAATTCCTCACTCTTGTTCTTTTTTATGCAAGACATTAAATACCAGCAAGAACTTCAAATGTGACTTTAAATAAAACGCGTGAGCTGTAAACAATACTGGTTATTGGTAACCAGGTCATTCGGCGTCACCTGACACGGCCACTTTACAGCAAATGCGATAACATGAAAATAGTTAACTGACAAGAGATGTCAAAATATAGAAATATTAAATTTATTATATTTGTGTTAAAAGTAAGTTTTATTTTTCACTCACAAAATAAAATCTTACTTTTAACACTCATATCATCAGTAGCTACAAACTAATATGATTTCTGTATGACCTATAAATTCGATCAGGTCAACTGAGGTATTAGTCCCTCTAAATACACGAAATAAATCTTATTAATAATGAAATTTTCCACTTTATCGGTAAATCTTTCGTTATAATTCCGATGTTTACTTCTTTCACGGCTAGACTTTTTTAGCTACTTTATAATAGAGTTCGTTCGTGTTTTAAGATCATTAGAAGATGGATTTGGTTTAATTCCAGATTGCAATTTGCTTCGGATATTTGATCACGTTTGGAAAGAAAAGAGAGTATAATTAATTCAATAATCGCATGTTTGCATGTGTATAATTTCAAATGTAGTCTTAATTTATTTCATGAGATAATTCTGACCGATGTAATATGCATTTCCTAGAGCTTCATATACCGTAAGTTTTTGAAAAGGCTTCCAGGCTTCATAATACCTTCTTGATGAGGCCTATCGCTAATTTGATCAATGCAGTCCATGAAAATACATTGGAAATTTTCTGATTTATGTGGAATTTAAGTCTCAAAATGTGAAATCACATGAAACTTTATATGAAACCGACGTTTTATTGACTCCATAACTCATTCAAAAATACTGTCTACCCAATTTTCAGTAAGTGAAAATTCAAATATAATACCTACCCAATATAATTTAATTGATTACTAGATATTATAACAATAATCATCTTCACGAATTATATAGTAACTTTATGATCACTCACGTATCGTATTAAAACATTTTGTGGTCTTGAAAATTGGGAATGGCTATAAGATTCAATACCATATGTATTTGACTGAAAATATTGAAGATTATATCAATTTTAGATACAATGAAAATACGGTAAGACAGAAATGCCTTCTGAATAGAAAAAAAAAACATGTAGATTTGTAAAAAGAACGATAATAATAACAAAAAAAAGCAAGTGTCATCATCAAATAATATCTATTTGGGAACGTGCAAAAAAATAGAGATTGAAATAACAAGCTATCAACAAATACGTTGACAAACTATTCCACCACACTAAAATTCAAGTTTAACCTGTTTTCAACCGCTACACCAACCTTCTGCAAACAGAAAATTCCTTGCACAGCAATTTCATCGCCTTATCTTTGCGCTATCAGGAAAATTAAAAATTCCCCTTCCTCACTATCGGTCATTTATTCAAACATCCAACTCACAACTAACTGAGCCGGATGGATGAATCACGTGTGGATGCCGTCAGTATTATGTTGCGACCACAACAGATGGCGGTACATGTTCGAAGCTGGCATTCAGATATTTACTTCACAAGTGTCGAGGAGTCTGCACTCTGCTTGGAATTTTGTAGTCATGTAGACGAGTGTTTCGAAGCTGTTTTCGACTTATTAGGCATTTTGTTTCCGTGATAGGATTGCGGTGTTTTACTGTTATTGAGATATTCCATGCATGTTTGTTTCATGAGGCTGGCGAATACCTTACCTGGATCGAGGTGGCGTGGGTCAGGAGTTACATTTGTGGCTTCATCGTAGTTTGAATTTCTGTTGCAATACGTGACAGGTGTCTGATCTTTTATTCATCTTCTCAGGTATTGGATTTTTTTGATTGCCTTGCCAAATAATTTTGCTATGAAGCCAGTAGATGGTTCTTTACATTCATATTTCTGTTATTCAAATCAATTCTATCATAATTATTGTCTCGTATACTCTTGTTCTCTCTGTTTTTGATAAACCTGGCATTATTTCCGTTTAATCACGGATTCTGGTTGCTAGAGGTGACCACCTAATCGGATTTGTTGAATTAATCCTCCAGAATATTTAATTTTCAACCATTCCAGGGCCATTCATTCGCGAAACAGTTTTCTAGTATTTTGTCATATAATTTATTGTCATTATTAAAACGTTCTGATTCTTGTTTATGAAACGTTATTGTCAGCTGAACATTATAAATATTAGTAATTTAGCTCTTGTTGCCCGGATTATTAACTAGTATCAATCAATTCATCATGGAAAATACATATCTTACCTCTTCTAGGGGAACATTCACCATAAGAATACTATAAATGAAAATGAAAGACTCACTTACATTCATGTATATGACGAATTTTCGAAATTCATCTGTAAAGTGTAAATTGTACATAATTCACGCTCCAGCACATTATGTTTGTGAATATTGTCTATAGGATGATGACATCTTGACTACATTGGCGATAACACAATAAGTATTAGATAATTCGATCAATATTTAGGAAAGAAATCTCTCAAATTAAACTATGTGCCAATCTCTTACAATGTAAATTTTTTGGAAAATCAGTTGAAATTATATGCCTTGCATTGAATCAATAGAATTGCAATATTTATGAAAAATCTCATTTTTGGTTCATATATTAGAAAAAAATATCATTCACCATTGTTATAAATATTACAGATGAAAAAACACCTCTAACACCTATCTGATGATATTCACATGCGAATAATATATCATAGTGTGTGAAATCAAAAATATTACAGAAACTGTGGATTATAATGCCGATCAGAGTACAGAAAAGGTGAATCCAAGATTCTGGTTCTTCTGGCTTAGTAGAAATGCATTACTTATACCATCTACCTACTTATATATTTGAAATTATCGTCCTCAAAAATTTCATTTAGTGTTTTAGATTTCCTAAAAACTATAAGCACAAATAATAGTTTTTTTTTACCTTTTTAGTAAATACTATATCCTGGGATTCGCCAATCCCATAGGCTGAGTCTGCGTATGGGAAGTCAATATGCCCACCTCACCACGTTACTATTGTTTTAAACTTAGTATCAAAAGATCAGATGGAAACAGCGATGTCTAGAACTGTAGGATGAATGTAACGCTTCTGTCTCTGGTTTTATTAGTTTTATTTAGTTGAAACTTTGCAGTAAAAGCTGCAGAGAGGCAAAAATCGATATATCGAGTATATTGGATCCTTAGACAGATAGATAAATCCCACAGATGGTGTCTTGGTGAGAGAAGTGATCATCTCAACTTCATATTTTGTTCATCAGATTTCATTAAAAATTGATAGTGGTTTTATATATGCTTTCATTGAAGGAAATAAAAAACGAACCAATTTTGGAAAAGAATTGATAAAATAGGTACACAGAAACTGAATTACGCCCGGGTAGTGATATTTTCAATTTAAGCTGAGTGCATACACCTGTTCGTTATAAGATAAAGAGTTTCAAATATTTACACAGATTATTTACTCTTCGCGTTAATAGACTGAGCGTGGAACTCTATAAAATTCACACACCGTTCAGTCGTTTGTTTATTATTAACCAGTGAATAAATCCAATGTAACTGTTAAATTAAGTGACAACGCAGACAGGCTAGGTGTGACATTTTATATTCGTCGACGCCCTTTCTAGAAAAATATCACATTTCAGTGATTAGGAAGTGTCGAATATCCACCACATGCTCGAAATTTTTAATGACCTGCGATATAACTCGATTTTATTTTGTTTTGTGTCCGCGTGTTATCGGATATCTGGGCATTGATATCGTGACGTGAGAATTGATGGATAAAAAGTGTAGAGTTCGCTTTTTTATTAAGAATTCATGGTGGTTCAAACCGTTGTTTTGAACTTCTTCCATGACCGCTTCATTTCATTATAAAATGTCTCAGATATTATCACAGATGTTGACAATTATGAGCCCATATGTTATGAATCAAAAATCATATTTATCCTTAATATAGATTTCACTTATCGGTTACACTTAAAATAATTGAATCTAATAAATAAATTGATGGATGTAGCAGTCATGAAAAATGAGAAATAAAACTTTCTTTGTGTTTTTATTGTATTTCTATTGTATTTATTTCATTGTATTAGTTTGGAAATGTCCTTGAAGGACGAAACTGCAGTAACGTTAGTTACAAATAATAGTGGAAAAAAAATTGAAAATTTTATTTTCATGAAAACTTAATAAATGTTTTTCCAAATTCCATATATTATTCCATCAGAACCATACTGTCTCAAAAACACTTCTAAATCGTTTTGGAACTCTTTGTTTATAGATTGGTATTACTCTGGTGAATTTTTATGTAAATTTTATGACCTGGCAAAAACGCAATCGCGCTGAAAATTTTTGCTATAATCTATCATAAACTCTGCCAAACGGAAACACGGTCTAGCATTATTTATGATCAAATATATAACGATATTAGGATGATAATAACACCAAATCAGCATGAATTAATGTCCAAAAGATCTACCGCAACAAACCAGGCGAGTATAACTAAATATATTGCCTTTAATCTCGATTAAACTGAACAAATTGATGTCATCTATACTGATACAAAAAGGCTTCGATAGGAGGGACCACTTTCTACTTTTGAAAAAACTTCGAAGAATTTAACTCAACTCAACTTTTTCAACGGGATTGCTCAAATCTTATCTGCCGGATTGTATTCAGTTTGTCGAATATGAGAGAGTACAGTCGAACCATTACATTTATACTTCGGGGATGCCCCAGGGGTCTAATCTCGGGCCATTCATATTCTTGATTTTTATAAATGACATTTTGGTAAAGATCACACGCCCTTATCTTCTTGAAGATTCATTCAATAATTAAGTCCATAGACGACTGCTATCATTTACAGGAATTGCTTAATGAAGTTCAAATCTGACGTAGTGAGAACAGACAATAATTTTCGACTATTCCACAAATAATACGGCTCTCGAAAACGGTGACACGTTTGAAGATGTAGGGGTCGTGTTTAGTTAGTTAGTTAAACTTTCAATAAAGAAATTGACTGTAGTGACTTGTTAAGACAAATTCAGTTTCTTGTAACTGAATCACAATTCCTATAATAGGAATCCTATGAAAAATTTATTGAAAAAGTCGCCAATATTTGTGTGAGTTGTTAAATAAAGTGTCCTACCTGTGCGATATACATCATGGCAGAAAACAGTTTATTTTAAAAACTATGAAAAATTTTATGTAATAATTATTTTCCATTTCCTTTTCGTAATCTGAATCTTTTCTTGTACTCTCTGATTATTTGTATTTTCTCTATTTGTGGGTGTAAACATGTTTAGAATAAACATATCATTATTATTATCATGAAATCGTCTGGATACCAAGAAACATAAATTAATATTTTGTTAAGGCCAACAGGGATTTATAACTTATTTCCATTGCTGGAGGTATAACAGACCGATGTGAGTACTCGTTTCAAGTGAGTTCTTCTAGGTATCACAGTTACTATGATGTTGAGAGTCAAAATAGAGTAGCACGAGGAAAAATAAAAATTGTTGGAAAAATTTGAGTGACAAAATACAAATAGTCCAAAAGTACATCGAAACAAATATTAATGTAACTATAATCAAATAGTAATAAATGTTTACTGGCAGTTGCCACAACACATGCTATCCTTTTGTCATATCCAGAAACATCGGCTAAATCATTTTCTCAACTCCTAATTTGTTACCAGAAATAATAAGAATATTTATTTGTATGATGAATTCTTTGAATGAATTTTTTCATTTCTTCTCATTTCTGGCTACTTGAATATTACAAATACTCACATTATTAGAGTTCGACTGCATCAAAACTTACATAATAACAATTGATTTTATTGAGTTATTACAATGTCAGGAATTGTTTTTTACCCTAGGCTATTCTAATACCTAGCCTTCAAGAAAGATTGATTTTACTTCCAATGAGAACTATTCAGAGACTAAACACTTCAGTAGTTCCAGGAATGATTATGATCAATGTTACTCACTTCAACTTCTTGTCTGCCCTACTAGAGAAAACCATATATTTCATTGATCAAGATATATCATTCACACTTTTTCTTTTGAATAAATTTCATTGTAGTCAAATTGTCTCCATCAGGACTCATACTTAACCACTTTCCGGGCAATTGTCTCTATAACAGGTCATTTTGAGAAATAATCCTGAAACACGTCGATTTTCGATGTTAATTTACCGTATTTTAAAATAATAATCTAATATACAGGGTGAATTACG
>WOGR01001593.1:0-19467 GCA_015342045.1 Leptinotarsa lineolata | reverse complement strand
CATTTTGAAAAGAATCTTTACATTGAACACATAGTAGTGACGCAGAAGAGTGATCATCAGGGAATTCTAAAAAAAAACAGAAATATTGGAATGTGGACTGTCACGGCTAGCGTCAATGTTTTGGTTTGTGTCTGGGTTTTGCCATGTTCTTGGTTGTAATCTCCAAACGTTACAACTGCAACTGCGGCAGTCATCGCAGTGTCGTGGTCGAAGTAATCTCCTTAACGTATCAACTGAAACTTTTCAGTTGATAGGGAAGATGACTGCCGCAGTTGCAGCTGGAACGTTTGGAGATTCTAACCAAAAAAGACCACGGCAAAGTCTGGAAACCAACCAAAACAACAACAAAAATATTCTTCAGTTTGACAAGCGGAGCATGTACTATCATGAATACTTTCAACTTTTTTCCAATTTCGTGTGTTGTTCAGAAGTGAGGAGTGGGGAGCAAGTACGGAGTCGAAGAGTAGGAGGTGGAGGAGTTACGTGAATGATACTGAAAAATTTTGTATTGTTTCATAGCACGTTCCTATCAGTAGTTAACCTTTGAAAAATCACTCCAAAACAACAAAGGTGTTCTAGAGTACATCACCTCTTATATTGACACAGAAGGAGATTGACAAAATACACTGAGAGTTTTCGAATGGATATAGACGGATTAGGCATGTCGCAAGGAAGAGAGAAATTATATTTGAGGTAGATTCTTCATAAAATATCTATACAACTCACAACTTAAGAGTGACATTGGGTTGGTCTAAGAATGTCATAGAACTGAAAGACATAGTCTTTCTTGGTGGACATAAATAGATTGAATATTATTTATTATACATTTACGAGTATATTCATATCAGACACTAACTATCAGCTATATAAGGACTTTGAATCGATTCTGGAGAAACAAACACCATTGATACACAAAATCAGGGAAATTCACTGCGACCATTATCATATTGCCTTTAGTAATGTCTACCGCATAGTAGACGGAAACGTTAGGCATAAAAACCTGCAGACCATGGCTAAAAACCCAAAAAATAACTTTCATAGATTTGCCTGTCTTGCAAATGTGACGCAAAATGTTAGAAAACGTAATGTTTTCATGAGGCTGCAGTATTTTCTAGAGGCTTTAAATAAATGAACAATTCAGACGGATTCGAAAAATGAAAATGTTAGCAGAGATTTTCATCCTTTTTTCATCTAAATACCACAATCATCTTCAGTTATGGTAATTAGGATGGATTAGGTAAATTGCGTAAAGCGTGTTTATGTTGACGCAGGTAGTTTAGTGTGCCCATACCTGTACCTGGATTGGATGAATTGTTAACATTCCTCAACCCTTTTCTACCTGCCGTCATGCTGTTTGCTATTTTTGAACTTTCAAGAATGGGATTCCGTATTTGGTCCAGGTTCACAGCTTGTGTATACTTTCCCCTTTGTGGATTAAGGTATACACAAACTGCATATTAGGTCAAACGGACAAGTCGGCTGTGGTGGAACACGCACTCTGTGAAGAAAACCACACAATTCTGTTCGAAAATAAGAAACTCATTGGCCTCAAACAGGGATACCAAAGACGACTGGTATGGGAGGCAATAGAGATACACAAACACGCTGATAATTTCAACAGAATGAGGAATCCAAGGTCTTTCATAAGATGCGTGACTACAGAATACGATAGTGAAATGATATATCTTGTATTTTCAACTTCTACATATTTCTGTCCCACTGTAAATTCGGTTATTGTGGTATTCAGAAAAGATAAGTCAAAACGGTGATTTTTTTAAAAAATTACGTATCGTCGGTACAGGAAATATTCTACCCAGACAGTAACTCGATTAATTCCACAACGGCTTCGCTATATATGTATATGAACCCTTCGTCTATGAGAAAGATTGTTAACTAGTAACAACTCAATATCTAGCATGGCATTAGCCGGGGAAGTAATTGTTTTCCTACAGATGTTTACCAGAAACTACTGTATAGGTAGTTGGGAGAGAATTATTATTTTGAAATTTCATTGAAAATATTTAATTTCTTATATGCATGTATGTCTTCTCGATAGTTTTCAATTTTGATTTCTGTTATGAGTTTTGATACATGGGATGTTTCCCGTTTGGGGCTTTGTTCACAAATGTAGTTGATACTAGTTAACAATCGCTCTCTTAGACGAAAAGTTCATATATGTAGCGGAGCCGTGTTGAAATTAATAGAGTTCTAGGCACTCTGTCGTCTAGGTAGGATCTTTCCTATACTGACGAGAGGTAATACCTCAAAACCGCTGTCTGCAGGTGATATACTTGAATAATTTCAGCATTGTCCTGCTGCTGGATAAACAAGAAACATCTGCGAGACTAACGTCTGTGAGATATCTTGCATAAACGTCTGTCGGATATAATTCAATAGCCAGAGTGGCATCACCCGGGGAAGTAGTGGCTTTCCGACAGAAGTTTAGTAAATCCTACTGTCTAGATAGTTGGGAGATATTGATATTTCGAAACTTTATTTCGAAATATGTATATTCAAGTAGTTTGACAGGTTACAGATAATATTCTTCATTCAAGACCGAAAGCTTTTTCAAGTGGAAAAATACCCTTTTCATTCGTTTTGTACCATCTTTTGCCGAGAAACTTTTATGAATGAACAAAAACTGTCCAGCAATAGTATTTGAATGTTTTCACTAAACTAATGGTTATGAATGTTATAATAATGTATTCAACAGTGCTTTCCCTTCCTACAATGGCCGTGTTTCTCGAGAGGAAAGCGAACTGAGAGCAGTCAGAAGCCCATTGTATGTTGATAAAAGTTATCAAGCCCTAAGTGGTTAACCAGCAAGGAACCCTTTGAATGACTCGCATCCCGGAAAGTAATAAAGTAGGATTTAGGGATTAATTCTGAGGAAATTTACGAATAGGCACAGGTGGTCGTCTTACAGAAAACGTTCAGGAAACAGACAACAAACTTAAGAGAAGCAGGACTTACTAGATTTATTCGAATCACATTTACAGGTGAAACGCAATTTGCAGTAGGTTTTTTTGTGTTCCAGGAGATCGTGTAACTCAGAAAACATCTCTCTGCAGTTGCCACAGATCAATATATCTTGATTACCTGTAAAAGAGGAAGTGAATTAATTGTCTGAAATAAGATATGTGTTGGAGTTATCGGAGTGGTATTTCAAAGGAAGAATAATCAATCAACAAAGAAGTTAAGATGGATAACGGTGAAATAAAAGTTCATTTAAACTGAAAGGGGTTTTTTCTTTGGGAGATGATACTTTTTGAGAAAGAAAAGTTTTGGCTTTCTACTTCTCCATCTTTGTAGAAGAAATGTGGGTCACTTCCAAAAGTAGGAGTTAATTAAAGTAATTCATTCCAAAATGAACTCTCTACAAAAATGTATAGACCATGCATGTTAGGTACTTTCAGACACGAACTGGAAAAAAAATCCTCTTGAAACAACTACTTCCATATAAACATTGATGTAAATTTTGTTGTTAGCAAATATTGAGCATATAATGGAAAAAATAGATTACTACGGATTATTGACAAATAACTTCTCAAATAGCCTCTCGAGTGACAAATTAAAACAAATTCCAATTCAAAGACTTTTGAGAAATATATATATCAATCAAAGGTGCTTGTTTGATATACCTACAAATCGAACGATATTTTTTCATTTTCAGTTCATCAAACTATATATCAATATTTTTATGGAATTGTCCCATAACACCCAACCACATTACTATAAAAAAATTATAATATGAAAATTTAAACATCCATTCATTTCCATGAGAGCTTTTTTGAATGTTCTACACTGAGGGAGGGATACACCTGCATAAGGTCATTATCTTTTATCAAACTTCCCGCTTCTAATTTGAAGAACCAGCAGTCTCCATGGAAATTATCTCTCCTTCATATACCAGTTAACAAGCGTAATGAACACTCTATATTAATCTCATTCTAATTAAATATGTATTAAAAATGCACCTTAAAAGTAGAATGAGGCGCTAGTAGGTACGATGATGAATACGATTTGAACATTATGTTTCCTACAACTATGACTGGCTATATTATGAACAGTATCAAAAAGTCCACTAACACATGAATTTTTTTATAGTAGATATAAATGAAATTCGAATTTGAGGTGTTTTTGCATGGAAAATTACTTGAAATTACTTTGACTTTAAATGAATTTACGTGATAGGAAATCATCATGAAAAAGGAGATTACCACTCATATTTGTGACTAATATTGCTGGAGCTAGTTACAATGAAAGGTGGTGGAAAACAAAGAAAGTTCAATTTCTCATTTTTCAAGTCTTTCTTTACTTCACATGAGATATTTAATTTGTACTGTTTTGTATATAAAAAGTCGGTTGAATTGGGAAAAGGGTGCCATTCCAGAGTCAATTCATATATCGTTTTGAAATTTAGAAAACTCTGATTATGTGTGATGAATCAGTGAAATTCTTGTCGAAATGATTAAATCATATCGGGTGATTCTCTTCCCTTTGAAGTATTTTTCAGTAGTAGGTATCTTAAATAATTTTAAAATGAAATATCAATGGAACTGGCAAAGTTGTCGATTTCTAGAATATTCGGGGTATCACAATACGATTGGTACATGTATATTTTTTTATTGACTTCGGTAGTAAGCTGGTGAATGCATGACGTGAGCGTTACGAATAGTGTGATTGGGCAAGGCAAACGGAAGTTGAAAGGGAAGTATAAGTTAGTGAAGATTCAAAGAGAAAGAGATAGAGTTATATTATTGTAGGCGCAAGAGAGAAAGGTACGAGTACACATTTACAATCGAGTAGGCTCTGAAAAATTGGAAGAAAACTATCATACGTTGCCACTAAGTTGCCCTTGTGGGTTGCGGTGGAGGGTCGAATAGACCCACTCACTTCTGACCTAAGTTTAGCAGGAGATTTTAATGGTAATTATGCGTCCGAAGATGGACAACTCTTGGTAAACTTCCTTTGAGATAAATTAGAACTACAGTTGGTTAAGGATAAAATAGATTTAAACAGAAATGAATGATAACCGAAATGAGTCTACTACAGGACACCAATCGATGCTGTTTTCTCTAGAAATCTTTCTGATTTTCATTCCGAAACATTCTGATACCATAACCTTAGTGTCTCGGTCTCACAATCAACCACAATGATAATCAAAAATATTAATTCATCAATGAAAACCCATAATGGATTTGAATATTTGAAGAAAATTGATATATGTATGATATATGTGATTATATATGTATATGTATGTTCACAAAAGATTTGGAGCTTTAATAACCTCTTGTTTGTTTTTTATGTGGTTAGATCATCACAGACAGGTATTGGCTTGGGTAGGTATTTGTTCATTGCTTTTGTTCGGATGTTTCACAACTCGTTCAGTAGTTTTGTTGTAGTTTTCCTTTCTTTTCAATGTATAACTAATAATAATTTAGTATTTAAACTTGTCCACAGAAAGGATTTGAAACTTTAATAACTTCTAATTATTATTTGCAGGCGCTTTTGATAGCAGGCAGTGCTATCATCTTCATGTCTCTATTCAAACTGAACCTACATAAGCCAATACCTGCCAAAATTTTCAGTTTGAATAGAGTCATGAAGATGATAGCACTGCCTGCTGTCAAAAGCGCTAAAAAATAATAATTGAAAGTTATTGAAGTTTCAAATCCTTTTTGTGAACAAGTGTTCATATTGAATTATCAACAGTGATATATTGAAATGAAAGGAAAACCAGTTGCATCCATCAAAATGATATCCACTCCACAAAAAACTGTTGCTTTCTCCTCATTTCCCCATCCATTATTTTCCGCAGCGACTTCAATATGTCTGCGATAAATAGACCACGAATATTCACAATCGAAAGTCGGAGTTTTAATAAAACTGCTAGAAGGGAGAGATGTCGTTTCCAAATTGCATTTTTCCACAGTAACCCCTTTCGGGTCCGGTGATTTTTTCCGAAGTTCCCGAAAAACTTTCTTTCGATCCTTTCAAGCTTTTTTCAAGCTCCTCTTCAAATTTTTTTCCAACTCCTCCGAGCTCTTCAAATTTTCTTCTGACCCTTTCAAACTTTTTGCTAGGTTCTCTTCAAATTTCCTTCCAACCCCTTCAAGCTTCCCATCGACGGCTTTTTTGAATCCCTTTTTTGTTTCTTGAAATCATTCCTGAATAAATTCCTGTGCATTCCCTTTACTCAATTGGAAACATTTAAAATCTTCCAATAAATAAAGGTACATCTGATTATCTTTTTCCTGCTTTTCCTGTTTTGCTTTTTTCTATTTTTCCTGAGTACCTAGTAGTAATTCACGATCTTCATTTCGGCGTAATCGTTTTTCCCGTCTCCTTCGTTTATCTTCTCCACTTCTGCGATTTTCATAAGCCTCGAAAATTTTCTTGAGTCCTTCTATCTCGTCATAATCGACACTGCTTGTTTTCACCATAAAACAAAAAATTCTCAGTCAATTATTCCACTTCCGACACCAAATGTTACGTTTTTTTTCCGTGGTTTGACCAAAAATTGACTACACTGAACAATAATTGAACTTAATTTTATTTCACTTCTACAACAAAACACCTCAACTGAAATTTTAACTTTTATTCGAATGTCTATCGCCTTATAAGATCGCTCCGCGTACCGCACTGTCACGGAACTTGATTGTCTAGATTGGCGAATGAATGGCGCTTACAATTTTTGTCCATCGAAGATGGTAGAAAATTCTTTGGAATTCCATCGAACCGCCGGTATTCTCTTCACTTCTAGAACGTCGGCGAACATTAAAGAATCGCAAACTTTATTCGGAATGATCGCACTCTCAGCCACGTAACAATTGTTTTATGGCTACTAGTGGCTACAGGCGTTATTTTTTTAGGGCATGATTTATAACACTATTGTATACCTCAGAAGTTGAACTCGAAACTGCATACTATTGGGAGAATCAACTGTTATCATATATAACAAAATACGTACCATGAAATACATTTCAGAATTAACTGAACATGTTCATTTAAACAAACATTCCACTTACTGTAAACTTTCAGTTGATCGAGTGGAGGAATAGTCGTTGTCTTTTGTGGTTGATTGTTTTTGCCATTTCTTGCGGTGGTCATCAGCCTTTGTCGTTTGATTGGTGGAACCAGTCGGGTAGGACCCACTGGAAAAGCTGCTGAAGCATAGTAGCTGCAAAAAAATTTGAAATTACAAAATGATGTAGAGGGGTTATAATCATAATAGGTTCAATGAAAAAGTAAAATGCGGGAATAAATATTCGTCATACTACTGATGAGAAATAAGCATAATATTCCCCCCTACAGAGACATCTTTTATTGGGATGTACGATTGGATTCAAAACTTTTACTACCGTAATGGACGAGGGTTTCTTGTGGTTTTGGTGATAAATGGGCAAATGGACGAATGGGTAGTGAGGTAGATAGATATATTGATATACAGTGCATTTCTTCAATGTCCTTGCCGCTTTATTTTTTGAACGGGTCAACTCAAAGAACTGGAATTTGGGATAATGAAATTAATGCATGAATGCCTAATTTTGAAATGAAATTGACAGATGAAACTTTCAAAATGGCGATTGGGCGTCATCTGGAAAAAAATTGAATGAAAAGGGGGTCTTGTGACACATCTACTTAAAGCTCCTGATGAATGCTTCACAACCCTGTAATATGATGTCAATATCTTCAACTACTACAAAATGGCGGAACATTTAATAAATGCCTGAATATATTGACATTTAACTACATAATATGAGGCAATAAGCTTGGGGTCAGTTCAGAAGATACTCAAAATGGTTGCCTTGATTTTCTCGGCATATGAACACGCCGAACATTTTCGAACACAAATAATTATTATTCTCTGCCGTATATCCAATATTGGAGCAGATTCAGTTTTGTACACCTTCTGCTTCAAATAACCCCATAAAAAAGTCCAAAGGAGTCAAATCTTGTAAGCAGGCTGGCCATTCTGTAGGACCTCGACGGCCAATCCAACGACCGGGAAAAGTAGTATTCAAATAGTTTCTTACTTGTCTGTAGTAATGTGGTGGTGCTATATCTTGTTGGAATACAATATCCATATCAAATTCACTAGGATTTGCTTCGAAGATTTCAGTGATGAGAGGGTCAACAGTAGTTTCCAGCATAGTCAAATACAGTTCCTCTGTTTGATTTTGATCAATAAATAGAGGTCCTATAATATGGTTTTCCAATATTACTACCCAAACGTTAATTTTTTCTGGATATTGGGTATGTGTTTCCCGAAAAACTTGAGGGTTGGCGTCACTTCAATAACGGCATTTTTGTCTGTGAACATTGACATTTAAAAAAATGTACATTCGTACATGTACCGTCACTGTTCTTCGATCAGGGTCATCTTCAGTAATTTGGTGTACATTTTAATTTTGTTTGGAAGAAACCTTTTTCTCTTCAAAAATCTCCACACAGTAGAAGGATTGAACGCCATTGGATTTCTTTCTCTGGAGTAATTTGAAGACAATGGTATACAAAACTCCTCCGCAGGACATTCAGGATCTAAGACACAGGATTACTGATACATGCAGACAAATTAATAACGAAACATTTAGAAAAGTCCGACAGGAATTCGAGAATAGATTTTACTTTTGCTTAGCTACCAATGGTGAACATTTGGAACACCTAATGAAGTAAGGTACATTTATTCAATTGCAATAGCTATTATTTTATTTTTTATTATAATTAATTTTCTTTTTGCCCTATTTAACAAGAACAGATCAACCAATTTCAGTTTTCTAAACGGAATTGAGTGATGATTTTTAATATATTTAAAATGATATGTTACAAGATATGGGGTGCTATTTAAAATTATTAAGTGGGGGTAGCTAGGGGTAAGGGGGTTAATCCTAAAATACCACTGGCGCTAGATTTGAACTCTCCCCACGATATCTAAATTGACGTGTTTTTTGCATACGGCAAATTCTCCCTGCTAAACGAAGTACTAGGGGTGGGAAGTTTTGGAATGAAGGCACTGTATATTTAGAATTTGAGGACAGAGGTTCCTGTTCAAAAATGATCCACTCCGAATAATAATGTTTCTCAGTTTTATTAAACTTCTCAAACAGCTCAATTCTTCAAGCGTTGTTAGTTATAGGAGCGACATTGCAGACTAACTCAAGAAAAATCCCATTTTACCAGCGCCAATAACGAAGCGTAATTATATTTACCGGTCATTCAATTCAGTACACCCATATGTGTATTCAAAAAATCTTGACTATCAACATTATACAGCTTTCACTTATTCATTGCTATCAGCCGTCGTAGATAAAGATCTCTGACATAAATGCAGAATCTAACAAAATCAATGCACACACTGAAACAGCTGTTACCTGACCTTTTGATTTTTCATGAAACTTTATTGCCGATCGAATATCACATTATTTATACGTTATATTGCAGGTAATATACGATTCATACTTCCACTAAAATTATATTGAAAACAGATATTGAGAGTTTGAGAAAATATTTTACAATATTTTTTTCCTAAGTAACACTTTTAGGAAAATCACGATTATATACGGTGTCAATTTGAAAACTTACCACTCTCTATATTTCAGCCACTATAGGTCACATTATCCTCTAACGAGGGCGGACACAACCTCTAAAGTCTTTAATGGAAAAGGGGATTGGGTGATACTTCATTTTGAAGGTCGTTCAGCTACTTATTCAAAAATACACCTACCTCACCTTTCTTTCTAGTAAACATATTATCAGAAATTGCCGTTAAAGCCTTGACCATTTTGTCAAATTATCAAAAAGTAATTTATCCCACTGAATCTTTGAAATGTCTATTATTTCCTTGATATTGATGAAATCTGACTCGAAATCCTCTTCAACATTCTGAAAAACTTCTGCTCGAAGCCTTCGAATTTCGCAAATCAACAATCAATTTTAGATGCCTCCATAGAAAAAAATCTAGAATTGAAAACGGAAAATTCAATTTGTTGTTTGTTGCTCCTCTTTGACCAATCCATTTGCCAGGAAATCTATAATTTGGCCACTGTCTGACTATAAGAAAGTAGTATGGTGTAGCTCTATCCTGTTGGAAGTTGAGATCGTCTTGCAAAAATATGTTACTTGTTTTTTACAGACACATTAAAAACGTACACTAAATAGCAAAACAACCAGCTGTCGCCCCCCAACGAACTACAACCCTCAAAAGTAGAAACTTGTGCAACTTGGCATTGAAACGGCCAAAACTTTCGAAACAACACACGTTAATTCTGTAGAGGAAACCTGGTCAATTTATAAAATTGAAATCAGTTCAATTTTCTATGAGGATTCATGTTACTGTACCTCTAAAAAAACTAAATGATGCGAATAAATGGAATTACCAATGAGAAACACAGAACCATCACGTATACGAAAATTATTCATAAGAGGACATCAGAGACACTACGCATAAATAATTTTTCCCATTAAATTGATCCAGATATAATAACAATGTTGTTTAAAAGTTCATTCTGTTTCGGAAATAAATGAGTCAGACAATCTTTTGATACATTCATCACTATTATTATTTTTGAAGAAACCCAAGATAATGTTGTGAAACATTCATCAACAAATTATTATTCAATTAAGAATTCAAGCAACACCCTAAACCGTTAAATAAATTATCCAGACAGTTATCGTGAATATACTATTTGGAGCATTCAGATTGCAATCTTGCTCCTTAAACGAAAGATGTATGAGAGTTTACTAAAGGAATTCAGAAGCTGACATCAGTAATTTCATGCTTCATACTGTGAAACAGATTGCAATGTGATGGCCAATATACCATCATTTTGTTGTTTTTAGAATGGAGAAGGTGTTTGAGCTATCTATTTCCTTAATTTAAGTTGAGAAATATATATAACCATAAAAAACAACAAAACAATTAGACCCAAGAATAAATATGAAACATTCTCTCAGTATAGAAGACATTGAAAATATATATTTTTTAAATAATTTCAGAAGAGGCAATAAATGTAATGTGTATTGAAAAGGAACATCAAAAAAAAAACGAAGGTTTGCAGTGTGAAATGGCAAAATGTCATATATTCTATATTTTAACTACAGTGCATATTCTTGAATAGAAATTGAATCGAGAAAGAATTATAGTCCAATGTAACCAGGTTTATTAGCCGTGGTCTGTAGGTTTTTATACCTGACGTTTCGTCTACTACTGCGGCTGACATTATCAAAGACGACGTGGCAACGGCCAAAGTAATGATCTACCTTGCTGCGATGCGCAAACTGAAAATGGTCCTGGTGCGTTTGTAGTTATAAGAGGTCTAGGTGTCGGACGTCCAACTGCTCGTGTGCCAGATTCAGATTCAGATTCAAAAACATTCATTGACTATTGAGTCACAATTTTAATTCAAATCTAGGGTATTGGGGGTCTTGATTCTGGTATCACATTCTATTTTATTTACGTTTATACAAGAATACATTTGATTATATTCAAACGGAGTGGCCAGTTTCATGGGCCAAAGTGTTCCCTCGCCTTGCCACAGTGACCCGGTGGAGAGCACTCCCGCTGTTGTTAACGGTAGCTTATTTCCAACCCCAGGTTTATCAGGATATCTGGTGCTTAGCTACATATCTTCTGACTAGCCTAGAGGCTTATGTATATGTGGTGAATCAAAGGCTTTCTACGACGATGCAAAGTCTAACTTAGAGCTAGGATGGTTATTTATTTGTCACTCCACCTACACTCGCTATGTACGAGTGATGTTCCTATGTTTGAGAGAACAGGTGTGGCTATGAATGCGAATGATACCGCTGTATATGCACACTCGTTCTCAAGCTAGGTTGCAAATAAGGAAATCCAGACTCACCTGGATAGGAAAATCATTTCGTATCTAGAGAAGAATAGGATATCCCCCAACACATCTGAGACGGAAATGGTGATCATTTTACAATTACAAATACAAATTTACAAATGTGAAAAACTTTGAAAAACTATGAGTGGGGTAGTGGGGAATGAAGGAGCAGGAGTCCGCTAGATACCTGGGAGAGATACAGGCGAATGAACTCAAACAAACACCTAATCTTTGCTATACAGAGTGCATTCGCAGCGTCTAAGAGAAACTCTAATCTATCCATGGAAAATGAATTATTGATTAAACCAGCAATGATATACGCCTGCCCAGAGTTCTGCAGCCTCAAGAAGATCCTACTTCAGAGGCTCGAAAAGATGTAAACCAAGGTACTCCGTATCGTCACCAATTATGACAGATACACTCGTACCACAGACTTACTGGAACTAGCTGGAATGGAGAGCATTACGGATTACATCCGTAGACTCTGCTATAAATTCTACAAGTTTCATCTACCGAAAAGGCCACTAACGGAAGGAATCACGAGCATCAGGGCGCATCATAACCAGCCTCGCGAACAATGGGGGTTGATACATTTTTGAGGAAAGAGGCTCGTGTACCAGGTTGGTCCGACGCTTCTTCAATTAGTGTAAGGATCTTTGTATCATAAAATGTCTTGTTGATATTTAAGCTCTCTTCCTTATGGTTGAAATTATTCTTATACTGGTGTATTTACAAAACACGCACGCAAGTTCTTGATAAAACCACCTGATGTTATTATCCGAAACTATCCAGAGAGGTCAAAGACATACATAAACATCGTAAACATAAGAATAATTTCAACCGTAAGGAACAGAGCCTAAACATCAACAGGAAACATCGGACAATTTGTTAGACACCTGACGTGAAAGCCTACACACCCGAAGAAGACTTCTTGAATAAGTTGAATATGTTATATTCTAGATAGAAGGTGATTTTGGCCACTGTTACATCACACAGTAAAAAAACTCATGATGAATAAAGAATGAATGCACAACTAAATCGGCATGCCGGGTAACAAACTTCAAATTATCTATTACTGAATTCATTTTATCTGGCAGATATAAGTACTGCATATGTGAGGATTCAAAATGATTGGCATTGTGAATCAATTTTACAATTAGTCTCAAGCTCTCGTTGGTATTATACAAATATGAATAGTGAGTAAATTTTCGGCTTCAATAGAATATTATAATATATCTGTAATCAACTGCAATAGTTGGCGATTTCTATCATATATCTTGTATTTTATTGCTTGGTGATAAAGTTCGTATATTCATTGCCAGTGTTGAAGTAGCCAATATCAATTTTCCGCGCAACAAGCAATATAGTGTCATTTATGTCATAATAAGCATTATGAATTTACAAAATTATGCTCTCATTATGACACTTTTCAGATATTTATTGAGAATTGCATAGCTATGATATGATTGGAGATTGATAAATTCACTCTTGCGATACTTAAAACAAAAGGGAACATCGTGACAATTACAACAATTGACAAATTCAATTCATTCTTCAAGAAATATCGAAAAACTGAGTTATAAAATTGTATTAAATCATTTATTGTATTGAATTAATTGAATTGAATTGAAATCGCCTACAATTCTCATCTCCGTACCTCACATTTAAAAATGATATTCAAACCTAATGATTAAGAAATGTGAATCGCACGTTGAAAGGTAAGATTTCTCAGGTGAGGGAGCGGCAGCTGGTTAACAGAAATAAAAAACAATTCAAAACTAACTAATTGCTAGCACGTATCTCAATACGAAGAAATTGCTGTGAGAAGAATAAACAAATAAAAATTTTCAGTCATTAAATTCTAATATCCATGATATTCAGAGTGTTTCTGATAGATTTTCATTAGAATTTACTGAAAAAATTCAAAAAATCTCTCCACTTTAGATGGGTTCGTACCATTGTACCAACGGAATTTATTGAGAAAATATTTTTTGCACATTAGTCGCTTGCTTCAATAGTTATCAAAATTCAAAACGGTGAATTACTGTATTCAAGTACTTTATTGAAGTTTCATTTTGCGTTTTAAGTTTCGTGTCAATTTGGGTGATTAAGACGTGTTTTCATACATACAAAAAACGATACAAACAAGAGTTGTGGTATTTTTTTTTGGTATTAGATATGCTATGAATTATCTATTTTGGAATTTTCATAAAAATATAAAATATAAAAATTTTATACTCATACTTATACTTACTTTTTTTAACAGGCATTAAAATATATAAAATCTTCGATACACTCATATTAACATAAAGAAATACGATCGACAGTTTGTTCTATAAACCTGTGATTATTTTATTTATTGTCGGCAATTTTGATAGACAATGAAATTTTATCACACGTTTAATTTATATGTAACAAGCCTCCGTTTGAAATAGTGTCTTTCGATACATGAATTCTTTTGTAGTTTTTGATTTCTCTCCAATTTTAATCACAAAAAAAATCTTGCTAATGCGAATGGATCAATAAACGGAATAATCCTCTACCGACGTTGGAGAAAATATGATTTCTTATCAGTGCAAGACAAATCGAACTAAGACAATAATTTTCTCAAAGGTCCAGCTTGAGTGCAACCTTCGTATGAGACGAAGGCCGTTCAACTGTAAGTGATAAAGTAGTGTCAGTAGTGTATATCATAAAGTAGCATGAAGTGGAATTTCCAAAACCAAAGAATTGAGAACTCTCAAGATCATCATAGAGTTACTTCTGAAAAGCAGTGCCATTTTTTGAGCTAAGTAGTAGAAGAAATCCCAAGACTAGAGAAATTCTGCAGAAATAATTTTCATCAGCAAAACGAACCTAAATATTTTGCAGAGAGCAAATTATGAATAATATGGATGTGCCCAAAACATTTGCTGAAATATTTTTCCAAGTGTATTCTATATATGTTTTTTTGAGTAGGTTTAAAATCATGACTGAGAGCGAGAGAGAAACATACTTTATTGTCCAGGAAATCAAGTTCTTATTGACGAAGCATGTTAGGAAAAATATGTCTGAGAGTGTTTTTCGCTTTAATATACAAAAGAATTACAAAATTAAAACAATTCTATACTAGTCAGTTGAAAAATAAACATATTTCAAATATATATAAAATGAGTGGGTAAATGGAATGATTATATAAAAATTTAACTGAAAAAGCAAATAAATATAAATAATACATACTGAGAATGAAATAATCTCTAAAATAAAATTATAGCAGAGTTTCACTGTAAAATTCTTCGAGATTATAGAACCCTTTTCTGAGTAGAGCTTCTTTCATTATTTTTCTGAATTTGTAATAAATTATCTCATTTCGGATTTCGGAAGGTACCTGATTAAGTATTTTTTTGCTTTCATAAATCAGTATCTAGAAATTTGGAACCGGTTCACCAAAAATGTTAAATCATTCCGATATCTTCAATAATTGGAAAACATTCACATATTTTATAAAAAAATGAAGACGATTCCACATGCCATTCGACTGAATATCCATTGAGCATTTTTTTGATGTCCGCATATTCCTGAATAAATGTTGCCATAATGAGAAATAACGTTTCCATACAATTCGTTATGGAATATTCAATTATCTGACAAAGACCTATTACATTTCCAAAAAACTAATCATAATTCGGTGTAACAAAAAGTGGTCGACAATTCGCCGGAGTGGATTGTTAAAGAATTTTCATTACGAAATTCAAGGAATATAAATTCACCTTTACGAACATCACTTTCTGAAAATAATTTGACATCGACCGATTTCAGTCAATTACCTACAATTACTCCCCATTGTCGGCGTGACCATTTATTATTTTTCAGTCCAGTTTGATGACAGATTCAAAAACATCTTGATGAGTCGTCAGTTTTTCAGCCTGATTGACAACAGAAGTGAAAAATTCTGTTAAGAGGCATATGTTCGAGAGAAGTATTGTATTCGTTTTTGTTGAATGCATAGGGAAGCATTCCAAGCAATTCCGTAGTTTTTGCTATCCCAGATTTCGAATGAATTCAGCTTGATTATTGACAGTGCGTAAATTATTACAACTATTCACCTCAGTTCATAAATTTTTCATGACAAGTATTGTTGGATTCCACTACTAGAAAAGGAAAATAACTAAACCGACCACCATTAATCATATAGTGCACACATTTTTTCTACGAGGATTTTTATCATACCTTATAAATCAGATGCGTATACCAAAAAAATTTTCAAATAGTAATTCCGGTTTATAATTCTCTCTTCGCTTTCTCCGAGAAACTGATTTAGGATTCCACACATACACATTGAAAAGGTTCAAATTAACGAAAACAAATTGCTACATTTATTTCTAATTCACTATTGAAAACAGGTCATGATAATCGAGGTACTTTTTAATGTTGAATGCCGTTCTAGAATTGTGAATATCGAGAAAAGTTGAGATGAGCAAAAGAGCAAAGAAATAATATTTTTATTGACCTTTCATTTTGGATATTTTCACCTTTCACGATATGAATAAAATAAAAATTGTCAGAGAGAACTTCATACAATTAATAATTTTTCAGATTGTGAAAGGTGAAAATACCCAAGAAAGGTCGATAAGAACTCTGCATTCTCCTCAAAAACTGAATTCATTTGGATAAACGTTCTCAGGAAGTTTATTCCACATGAGCGCAGTTCCCCAAATGAAAGAGTTTTTAAACAGTGAAGTTCGAGGTATTACTGAGTTGAACTTCATAACGATGAGCAGCCACAGTCCGTCGCGTATTTCTGATGTACCGCTCTTGGAGGAATTAAATGTGCCAAATCAGCTGAACACCTCCCGTGAAAGTATCTATAAAAGAGAGACACATCTCCAACCTTTTTTCGATGTTTTAGACTATCAAGGTAGCTAGTGATGCTCCAATCAGGCTGATGACCCTTTTTTTATTTAGAAAAAAAACCACATCAGCCGTAGCTATTAGCGGCAAACGTATAAAATATAAAATATGTCTAAAATACCATACATTTGTTTACATTGTAGTTTAAATAAAAGGTTACATTCTTTAAGAAATTCAATAATATTTTTCGTGTTGGTATTTTGGAAAATTTCACTTAAGTTTGAGGGGATTTTATTGTTCAGTCTCTCAACTGTGTAAAGCGGGCACTCCACCAGAACATGCTTAACAGTCACAGGCACTTCACACGCGAAACATTGTGGTGGCGGTTCTCTCCTTCATTCAATTTTTTAACTGGATATTTAAGTAACACTGAACCCTTCACAAAACCCCAAGACGTTGTTTTTTACCATGCAATAGCTTTTTCAATCATGTCTTTCACAAAACAGAACCTTTTCACGATATATTTTCTGGTGCAAAGTGACTTGTAAATATTTTTTCTCTCCACCTCAATACCTGGTGATATTTGAATCAAATCGAAAGCATGTCAAGTGCCACAAACTCCACGTAATACCTATCAACAATTGTTGAGTAAGTTTGCCAATTATCGTTGCAGCATAGTATCATAGATGAATTGTAACAGTTAATTTGTAGAATCAACCAACAAGCAATGACAAGTTTGCTTACCACCTGCCTACAGGGAATTCAGTTAGCGTATCTGAAACTTATACAATAATGAGTTTGCATCGTGATTTCGCTACCTTTATGTAAATTACGTATACGAGGATGAGCTATTCTACGTATCGGCAGGGGATATCACTGAATGTAAGGAATTAGCAGTGGAGAATATATTGGTCATGAATTGAATACGTTATTTCAAAATGAAGCATCAAATTTTTCTTACAACTGAGAGCATTTTATTGCAGTAATCACAACTTCAATGAAGAACTACTCAATCAAGAATTTGATCATATATACGACAGGTTGCATTTTATGTTTCGGGATTTGGCAACCCTAGTGTTGCAATCTGGCAACTGACAGCTCTATCGCAGAGTTGGACATTTTTTAGGTTATACGTACTCAGAATGTTTTGACATACAAGCGCTATTTGTGTTGCTTACAATAACTTAAAAGATTCAGCTCGGCCCAAAAATGAAACATTTCCGTGCGATTATTTTTTACTGATATTGCAAGATCGTCATGTGACCTATCATAAGATTGAGACAACCTCAGGAGTTAGTGGGACCAGCATACATTCAATATTGCGTGAATATTTGACTGTCAATTTGTTCGCGTTGGATCCCACACAATTTGTCAATCGCTCAAAAAAAGGCTCGTGTCGATTGATGAGTCATTCGCCGTATATTTTTGGCACCGAATGACTTTTCATTCCCGTATGTAAAAAACAAACTGAGAGGTCAACGTTTTTCGACACCTGAAAAAACGGTTGCTGCATTCAGAATGCATGTTTTGGGGATACCTCAATCAGAATGACAAAAGTGCTTCGACAATTGCTTCAAACGCATGCAAAAGTATATAGATCTTCATGAGTAATACTTTGAATAACGATAAAGTGATTTCCGATAATTAATATTTGTTTTTGTTTTCAAATCCCGAAATATAAATGGCAACCATCTAAACATTGAATCACACAAAAAAATACTTTCGAAACAAATACTTCCTTATAAACATTCGTGATGAAATCGAATCAGTCATCATTTACAGGATTTCTACCCAATATAATTCATGAAAGAAGTAAAATTTCCCTTACATGGAACACTGTCACCATCACTGCTAGTCATCCGATATTTCACCGTAAACACTTGCCTTATCGGCTCTTCAGTAGCATATACGAAAAAATTTTTAATAAAAAACACTCAATCAGTTCATTAAATTACGACTTTTGGCCACGGATTGAGTGGAATCTACTAACTCTGATCAGAGATTCATCGTAATATTGAAGACCTTGATTTCTTAATTTGAATTCCCCACCAAACCTCATCAAAGAAATTTTTCGGGATATTGTGAGTGTGTTGAGGAAATTATTTTTTTCTAATCAGTGTTTATTACCCTAGTCGAAGCTGCCTTGATACTTCTGATATTTGAATTCATTGTCGATGAAAATTGAACTGACTATATGCTTGTCTTTACCTGTTCAACTTGTGCTTCATCCAAGGAATTGGTTAAGCAAAAAATATAGTTTCATCAATCCAGAATGAACACATTGATTTGATTCACAATTCTCATAATACCCTAATTCAAACTCTAACCCTTTCCACCCCTGACATTTCACGACACAACTCAATAATCGTTTTTAGTTATTAAGCACATGGATGCATCGTGATGCTATCTATAATAATGCCTATTTATCAAAAGTATCAATAATGTGCACATAATTCGATTCAGCAAAAGTATATTGCCATTACCCCTAAAAAATTAAATTCTATATTAGCCACCGATACAGCCACCGATGTTCGATTAGAAAGAAAATAAATAGTTATCGAGTCGTTCATGTTCAACTTTCGTTGTATATAATACGGTAGGTTCACCAATACAAACTAATGAAGAACAATAATTTCATCTATGCAAATGACCTGGACCTGACAAAGGCGTTTGATTGCGTTTTACATGATATTTTACTCAAAATAACTTCAATATTACAATATCCACGAAGAAAGTATCGACTTGATGAAATCTTACTTAGAGAACCGAGTCCAGTTCGTTCTCTTCT
>WOGR01001592.1:0-19471 GCA_015342045.1 Leptinotarsa lineolata | reverse complement strand
GGTTTCATCGTGTACTCACTCAAAGCAAACGCTTTGTCAGCTAATACGTAATATGGTACTTCTATAGAATATGGAACTTGTAAGACTGCTGCCCGAGGAATATTTAATTTGCGCCTCTCCAATTTATTGTACAATGTCGTATTGTTGAATACACCACCGTCCTTAGTCTGCGTCGACTATTGCAAACAGCACAGTGCAAAAAAAAATTATAGTTGTAGTATTCAGTCTCTGAATTAATAGGTGCTTGTAAAGCAACGTGTTTTCCATCCATAGCCCCGATAACGTGAGGAAATTGCCACTTTCTTTCAAATTCGGAGATCTGAAGCCACTCTTCTGTAGTAGACGGTACCTGAAACCAAAACAAAATAAATTAATAACATTCAAAATGAAGGCGAAAACATATTTATGCCAAACATGTTCACAACGGAGCCAAAAATAAAATTAACCTGGGACCGAAAAGAATTACTCAACCGTTGTTTATTTTGTTTCAGGAACACTCCGAAATAGAAGTTCCTGTAACGCCAACTTCGCCTACGGTCACCCCCGCAGATAATACATCTGCAACTACAGCAACTGCTTCATCTGCAACTTCTACATCTGCACCTACTACATGGTCGGCCACAAGTCAGCAGACCTCACAAGAGACTACCTTTCCTACTCCAAATTCTAGCAGGAGACAGAGAACTGGCATCAAACGTAAGGCAGCTGAGCAAGAATCCGACTCAATGATGCATGAATCTATGCAAATCTCAAAATCATCGGTTAATTCATCTAATGATGCGTACTTCACCTATGCTTTGAATTTGGCGAATGAACTACGAAAATACAACCAGAACTCGCTGGCGCACGTCAAACGAGCCTTCGCTAATATTTTATTTGAATCAGATATGGGAATGTATTCTGCTTCATCATATGGCAATACTTTACAAACAAACATCCCGCACGCTTCGCCTTCTGCGTCGTCACATAGTTCACATGATTATAGGAGCCAAACATCGACTCTTTCATCATACGGTTCCCACACAACAGATACCTCAGAAAATATCATTCCAGACGTCGATATAGAATCTGTTTTATTAAATATGTGAACATTTGTCGTTTCAATGAATAATTATATTTAACTAATAAGAGTTTATAAAAAAAAACATTATTATTTCACCTTTACATATTCCTGGAGTGACTGAACTATCGCATCGCAAACTTTTGGAATAATTCTTGATATTGAGCTTTTCGATATTCTGAAGAGGTATTGTAGGCTGCAGTAGGAATCTCCCGTAGCAAGAAATCTCAAGCAAACTGTCAGCCTCTCTTTTACGGATATCGTCTGTCTCGTGTTGGTATCCATTTTTCTTATTTTAGGATCAACTAGTGATGAAGAGATGTTCAAAATCTTCTGTGGTCATCCGAGTAAAGTTTCGAAATGTATCTTCACAAGGTTCCGCTGCCATAACCCTCAGGAATCTGTTTCCATATTGAAATCCCCGACGAAATATTTCTTTCGACCACCATCGACGTGTTCTTTTCTTTCTTTTGCTTTTCTTTCTCAATTCAATTATCATAATTGCAAATGCTGCACTCGGAGTAACAACCGGCATGGTTGTCTCGCACAAACTGGCGGCTCACCTTGTTTTCGCTTGTCAACCCGAAACGTTTCGTCCTGTGTAAACAGTTAGGCAATCGTCTTCGGGTGATGACCCGAAGACGATTGTGGATACTAACAATCGAAACGTCGTGAAATGACGTGGTTTGAAATCACTTAATTTTTAATTTTATTGATTTATTTTTATTTCATTTATAATTTTATTTCACTGTGAATTCTTTTCAGGTTTTTTTTGCTTAATATATTTGCCATTTTTAGCTATTCTTTTAATTTTCAGTTGTATTGTTTATTTCAGGGATTTTAAATCCGTTATTTTTTAACGGCCGGCGGCCGTTAAAAAATAACGGACGGAGGCTGTTAACATTAACTTTTCAATTGTCATCTGAATACCTTTAAATTAAAATAACAATAAGGGGTTACGAAAAAATTTGAAACAAAGTTTTCTGCTCTAGATTTTTTGTCAAAAATTGCGAATATATCATCTACACATCGTATCAAAGTATGTATGTTTGAGAAAGCTATTGTATAGTTAAACACGTGTCGCGGTTTGGTAAACTTTTTATAATGGAAATCAAAATAAATGTTATTAGAAAATTTTGATATAGATTTTCATCAAGTATCGGCCAGGTCCATTCAATTCTTAAATAACATTCAGGGATCTATTAAGAATTGAAACCGTCCTTACCTTTCATTTCTTTGTACCAAAAATCGCAAGTATATCATCTACATATCGGATCCAAGTCAATTCTGCTAATGAACAGATTAGCTATGAAGAGGGACGAGGCTTTCCTATTGCCGTGCCTTCTTGCTGTCTGTAGAAACAGTTGTTGAACTGGAAGTTATTCTGTTAGTTATATGTAGTCTTCGATTACTTTTCCACTCTGACTATTGACCCCCGTAAAACTCCTCCTCGAATATTAAATTAAATTGGAAACAACAAAGATACATAAACATCTTTTCATCTCCAGTTTTAGAGTTGGGAATTAATTCACTTCATCTCCTGAATACGCCAACATGGTTGTATGTTTTAAGTATAGGATAAAGTTGATAACTTTCAATTCACATACCACAAATGTATAAACTATATTGATTGAACTTTGTCGACAAAATGTAAAAATTTTAGACAATTAAGCTTATCATTCATTCATTATGGTTGGTGAAACACGCAAAGAAGAGTATGACAGTTCTGGTGTTTGGAAACTACTTGTTTTGGATTTATTCTACGCTAGAGGTTCCAGTTCTACCTTTCGTCTGAAGGTAAACTTCAGTACCAAAAATAGGGAACTTCATTAAGTTGACAATTTCTATACAGAAGCAGATCTATGCGTTTCAAAAACAAATGTTGCTGTCGTTTTCATAAAAAAAGTACTGATATTCGGAAAAATTGGAAAACCAAGACACTGGCAGAGATTGTACGGTGGTCAAATGCCAAATTTAAAGTGTCACTCTTATTGTATTCATTCTGATAGTATTGAAATTTAGCATTATTCCATCGTACAATATTTGCCGGTGTCTTGGTTAACGTTTGGTATACCGATTTTCCGAAAATCATATTCCGAATATCACCATTTTCTCATGAAAATGACATCAGTGGTTACTTTTGGAACGCATAACCAAGATTTTGGTTAATTTTGGAAAATTCTCGTAAGTCTGCTTCAGTATAGAAATCGGCAACTTCAATTAAGTTGCTTACTCTGGAGTACTGAACTTCAATAGTACGATTTTGGACCTCGGAAGTTCTCATTCAATAATATTCTGTCGGACGTTAAAAGTACGTTACAAAAAACACCAGCAAATTCTCCATTTGCTCCTCAATAGTTACTTTCGTAAACTCAAGTGGAATGGATTATGGAGCGTTTTGGGCGTTCCTGTAAACTTTGCAAATGGCGAAGTTGAAAAAATAAAGTAAATGTTTTAAGAAGGTTACGTAATCCTTGAAAATAACTTTCAATAATTACAAACTAACTTCATTTATATTAAAAAAGAAGTATGATTCGATTTTTTATATATAAGTTCAGTGAAGTTGTTGAACAAATTAAGTTTAAATGTAGAAAAAATGTCTTTTGCGGCAATTGGAGATTTGTTGATGCGTCGCAATAGTGCTCCAGAAACTAGTTCATCTAGTTTAGATGAAGAGTGAAATGCAACTTCAAAAAATTATAATAGTGAAAACGGAAAACTTAGGTCACGTATTACTGATTATGCGAATGTGTTTCATCGTTATTCAAATGAAGAATCCAAAAGTCATTTCATGTACATGATTTTCTGTTACATATTGCACTGTAAATTTTGAAAATGTCATGTCTAATTGTACTATTATATTATTTTATAAAAGGCTACTCTTAAATTTACTTCATTATGTGTAAGTAATTATTCCATTGATTACTTACGAGATTGAATATTGTAATAAGTTAAGAAATTGGAAACGAATTACGAATGACAGATAACATTTGTCATATTTCAAAAATTGCGACGAAATATTTCTAACGTCCACTTCAACCCACCCCATGAGATGGGTAGTTGTGATCATAAACCAAGTGGTTTGTAGTTGTGACACAGAATAGTAAACATGTCATGAGACGTTTTCGCCACGACCCCGGTCGTCATGTGGAACGGCTGAAGGAGCATTTTGATTATGAGCGCTTGGTCTATATACAAAGATAATAGTTGTTTCTTGAACTTGACGATTGAATTTGTTCAAGTAACCTCACAACTCCCAGTTAGTATCGGATGGCATTTGGTTACAATCGGAACATACCCTAACAAGTTCGTTTTTGGGTTTTATTTGCTGTTTTCATTATACTCATTTTCCATCAGTATTCTCAATATTCAACTGGGCCAAGATGTATGAAAATACCATGATGTAATCACTCTTCCCTACATAAAATATTCAGATGAGAATACTCGATGTACGGCACTTTAGATTCATCATAAAACGAAGATATCCAACGTACTTCGACATTCCATTCACTTCCACAGAGGTCCCTAAGCACACACCAATTTTCACATTTGGAAAAAAATCTTGTTACATCAATCAATATTTGTACAAAGTTGGATCAATCTAATTTCTCAATTAAGTGATTGATCAATCTGATTTCTCCGAAATCATGGTCACAGTAGGAAGCTTTCTACTGTGACCATGGTTTCTATGCATCTTCAGTTGGGCTACGTTAGGCTAATGGAGAAAACTATTAAAATGGTACTTAGATAGTGTCCGACTCAAAAAATACATGTGTTCCAAATTTTAATACAAATAACTTAATAACACGAAATAATTTTTAAAAAACGCCACACTCTATCTGAACCAAGCGGAATAATTGAAATTTGCCACATTTCTCTGTAAAGTGACTTCAACTGTTGGACGTAAGCAATATGACCACAAACCACCTACTCTAAAGTAGGTATGACAGAATGACAGCTGACCCTGACAGCAGACAATGAAAAACTGAGAAAAAACTGAATTTTGTGTTTATAAAGTTGATCATGGCTACTGGGCCAACGCTCCCGAGATCTCCCTTGGAAGCGTTAGAAAATGATGGTTCTAGGGAAGTTCCCCTCCTCAGTAAATATTTTCCTATCGCCTGCTGGGGAACTGTTGGTTTTGTTAGTGTAATCATAGCAAACTATGCTAGTAAAAGGCCAGTGATGAGCGGTAAACATTGTATAATGAAATGAAAGATATTACATAACTGCACATGAATTTCAGGTATTCAGAGACACATTGGAGTCTCTATTGTTGCAGCTTATGTTGGACAAGTTGTGGATAATTATAGAACCAAGTATTTGGCAGATCGTGATGCTGTATATAGACATTATATACAGTTACATCCAGAAGAGTTTCCTCCTTATGGTAATGAATTGTGTCCATGATCTTCCTTGGGCCGACAATTATTTCTAGTTACTATAAATATGATTCAATCACAGTTAACAAGCATTCAGCTCCAATTTCTCTTTTCTGTTTCATCCACATTGTTTGAAAAACTTAAGATTCACAAGAATGATAGATCACTTGGAAAAGAAACATTTAGTGAGTTTCCAGCATATTGAGACAGAAAGTCTATAGAAACGGCTTCATATTACTTACAGATGGAGAGCAGCAAATGTTTTATTTTTCAGCTTTTGATACCATGTACGTCAAAGCCAATTTAAAGCGATAAACATATACCGCAGCTACTGATCTGGTTATTATAATTTGACCCTTTTATTTTGAATTGATAAATAATATGCTCTAACAGTTCGAACCACAGTTTTTGGTTAAAAGTTTCATTTTTTAATGAAATGCTTCATAACCACAAAAGATTTTTCATTCTTGTTATTGGTTGAAAATTTCACTTTCTGAAAAAAATAGTTTTATTTAAAATTTTTCATGATCGCTTACCACGTAGTTACGGCTATATCCATCAATTTATTAAAATATGTGATAACTACAATAGATTTTTTGTTCTTGTGAAAATTCAGTTTTAAATATAAACAGAAAAATCATTGCTGTTCCATTTTCCCAATTATTTATTCACTACGTCACCTTTATATTCTATTTTACTTTGATTCTTTTCAGTTTAATGAATTAACTTTTTCCTATAAAAAACTATAATTTACAGGGCTGCTTTCTGGTGATAAATCTCTTTCATTTTTGAGATCAATGTCCTAGTTGGCATCACTGATTACTGCCAATTCTTCTAGTTTAAATCAAGTGTTTTTGCCCTCATTATTGAGATTTTTTATTGTAATTTTGTTCAAATTCATATTCAAGACTTTCATAGATCGTTCATGTCAAAATGGACATTCAAATCATACGAATTTCGAATAATTGTCAGCGAGTTACCAACCTCTTTTTACTGAAAGGTCACTAGTATATAACCTTTAAATGGGGGTCACCAGAAAACTTCATTGTTGAATCAAGTTTTTTATAGGAAAAATGATGATTGAACTGAAAGGTATCAAAGAAGGTAAAGATGATCTAGTGAATAAAAATTTATTTTTCTATAGTTTGTATTGTAAAATATTGCAATTTTAGGAACTTTGGAGGGCTGTAACCCTGGAAATTAGGCAGGGGATCGATTTTTTCTTTTGGATTCGTAACCTAAATGTCAAAATACATAAGTACACCAATATTTTTTTTCAAAATCCGGGTGCAGCCTATTCAGAATTTCACTAGTTTATTGCCCAATTCAAAAAATACGTTGTTGATGAAGCAAAAGGAAATACATGTGGAATGGTCCCAAAGTCTTCCGAATACCCAAATTGGCAGTAACATACAATTCTTTCAACTGTTTAGAAGAAATAATAGCTTTCGTGAAATTGTTGAGGTCGAGCCCCCTATCAATCTCCATTGCACCTCAACGATTATATAGTTGAAATAATATAATTGGCAGCAAATACATATCGAATACGCGGGGCCGCATCAAAATAATCGTTTTTTTATCGTGGACTCAAAATCCAAATGGGCTGAGATCCTTCTTTGTACATAAGCTCCAACTTCATCTTTAGTAGATATACTTCAAAATATATTTGCTCGCACTAGATTTCATGATATTTATGGTGTCAGACAGTGAAATTTTAAGAAGTTTTATCAATCAGCAGGTATTGGCAGAATGCAACATTCAAACACAGACTTGCTGTTATGGCCCACAAACCTTTATGTCATAGAAAATTCATAAGTTAATTTTACGTTACCTAGCAATAGAAAGACACCCAAGAGCTTTTTTTAATTCGACAGCTGTTTGACTGAACTGAATAAGTTCCTTGTTTCTAGCAAAATGACAAATTACCATTATGTACATTGTTGCTGATATGCTGACAATTCAGTTGACAAGATATTTTTTATCTTGCAGAATGGAACATTTTGCTGATCTCATGCGTGACCTGTAGATATGCATAGTGCCTTTTCACACCATCTCCTGAATGCTCGGCCATTGTCCCTCGCGACTGGTTCTTTCCCTAAGTCAAGGTTTTGCCTGGACACAGAAATTCCAGACCAATTCAAAGCTGTGCAAAGCTAAGGGGTAGAACTTGTAGCAATGGGACGATTTTGTAATTTCATTACTTTTTTGACAGCCTTTGTATTGAATTGGACTATTATTTCATTGCTTATGATTGATAAAAAAGAGTATTAACTTTTTTATTCAAAGTGACATCTGTAAGTTCACATGTAGCAAAATATTTTTCAAAAACTTTTTTACCAAAAATTAAAGGGAAATAATTGGTTTTTCGTCAAAATTTTACATAAATTTGCGGTATGCAGAAATAAATGAGGGAAAAACTGAGTTGACAAAATGTGACAGGACCGGAATTTGAACCTGCCTCTCCTGTTCTCTTGACAAGCGTATTAACTAACTACGCTATCGGAGCCATCAACCAGAACGATGGCAGACTCACATCTACAGTTCAAGTCTCTCTTGGTGTTAGTGCGATGAGAAATGAAATATGTTAATTGTTCAATAGATTTTCTTTCATCTATGTCTGCATACCGCAAATTTAATCTTTATTACATATATTATAGACATTAATTTCTCTTGTATTTAAAAAATTAAAACGGTTTTGGGTACTGAAACTGTTCATGCAAATAAAATACTTTTTCGAGGTAAAAAGACAAAATGTCAGTTAGTAATTCGTACTTTTCTTTTTCAGAACGCAAGCAGTATAAAGATGTTTTAGAACGTTGGGTACCCATTCGATCATAAATAGATTTGGTGTCATAGTTTTTATTTGAAAATCAAAATATATAGTAAAAAAAAAGAGGTAGACTTTTGTTTTATAGTCCTGTTCCTGCATAACAAAATGAAAGGTAGAATATAGTATACACTTATTTATTGATAGTGGGTGAAAATACATGTATGTGTTCTAGTTGTATACACTTAATTAAACGATTAAAATTACTCTAAGTGTTGTACATCGTCATTTGTATAGAGAAACCTACCAATATAACAATACTTATACAATCATTTCCAAACTTTAAAAGTTAAACTTCTCATAATAATTCAACATCAACAAATAAAATGGAAGATTCTCATAAATTTATTTTTGGTTAGAAAAATACATGTTTCAATAATACCTAATACATCTATCCTAATAATCAATAAATACAAAAATACAATAGTCACCCTTATTTCATCACAGACTACAATAACTCCAAATTTTGCAGTTAATAATTCATTTTTCAGAATTTTTCAAAAATCTGACTCCATTAATTATCATACCATTTCTCCTTCATATATGATAATATACTTTCCCACCTTCCCACCTACGTTCGACTTATGAGAGTTGTCGTTCATAAGGGGGCAGAGCTGGTTAACGGAAAAACCTCAATCAAATAATATTCAAATTGAATAAATGTCTTGAAAATTATTGTCTAATCTATTGGCGAAGTTAGAAAAAGAAACGAAAAGTTTGACATTGGCTCAACCATAAATATTCCATCGATGGTAAACATTTTCAAAGTTTGAGTTAAAAATGTAAATTATATCTATTACCTTAAATGATGAGCTGAAAAGGTTAACTATTAGTCTAGGTCATGGACGTAAAAATGAAATGGACCCCGTTATTTGCCTCACTGAGTGAAGTCGACGTTCGGGAACATCCTAAGATCATCCTGTTGAGCTAGCTGGGCGATGTCATATCGAATCCGTGATAATTCTTCAATATCCACCAACACTGACCTACATTTTATCACCAACGACTTCCTTTCAGTAACTTAAAATTACTACCTTTGTAATCAACATCACACATTCCAGAATCTAAACTAGTACAATGTGCTTTAGAAATCGATTTGTATTTCCAAGTGATTCTGGATAATTCGTCGCAACTCCACACGTGGCAACAATGCTGAAGGAATGCCTGTGTGATCTTTCTTTACTGTTTGCAGGTTTCACCAGTTCATGTTGTCATTGTTGTTCGTGCAAGATAGTTATTGAAATCCAATTGTTCCAACCAAAATTTGAGTTTTTACAAGTGAGTACCAACACAACATAGTTTGTTGCTAATTGGCGTCATGATGGAAAGCAAAGTGCTATGAACAATCATTTGTATGATGACAATTCATGTAAATTTTTCAAGAAATCATCAAAATAAAGCAACTTTTTGGATTCTGAAATGGAGTAGAATCCTCTATGTTGGTGTAACAATAAAAAATAAAGTTGACGCTGTACATTTTAGTAGAAGTGATACCTATTTGATGTCAAGGCTCTAACGATACTAATGTGGATAAGGAGGATTTATATCAATATTAATGGATTCAGATCAAATTATTTTTTGCCTATATCAGGTAATTCACATTAAGGAAATCGAATTTAGAAAGCAGTAGAGACGGCACTAATAATTATAAAATTGAATGCTCTACCCTCTCCATGATTTTCCAAGAAAGAATTAACCTGCATATGAGCTGATAACCAGAAAGAACTAGGATTATTTCCAATAGATATTGAGAAAAATGGTGGTCAATATTCAGTTCCACGCTTTCGTTTTTCTTATTTAATGTCTTACACCATTCTGTTCCTCATCAAAACATCAAAATAAATGAAATATTTTGTTATGTTCCTCTACAAAACGTAATTATTACATCTCCAAATACAAAAATAAAATCAGCTTATAGCCTCCTACTAACTTTTAACCTTAGAACTAGATCTACTTGTGTTTGCTTTTTAAACATACATATATGGCCCTTACATGGGTTTTATACGCCGTGAGGAAGTATAATTTCTCAAAAATTTCAAAATTGGCCAGTAACTTTAGGGGATTCATATAATGACCTAAAAAAAATTCTGAACCCCGCTCACGTTGTTCTACCAGACAAGTAGCCTCATCACTTGATCATTTTCAGGTAGAAACTACTTGTATGAGATATTAGAGAGCTTGTGTATTGAATAATTCCTGACTTCAACCCACTGTACTAATTTATATATAAGCAATGTACATTTCTGCTTTTGATTTTAGAGAGGTTAATACAACATACATTTTGCGGAAATTTGATGCAGGAGATGTAACTTATAGCACAATTTTAAAATTAAAGGAGAATTTGGAAGTATTGATATTTTATATGATGATATTTTAAATCATATTTGATTTTTTTATGGAGCAATTCAAAATTTTGTCAATAGTAGCAAAAATTCCTATGTGTTCTATATATAATTGTTGAAAGGCTGACGGTTATTCTATTTCATGTATCATGTTGATTACTTGTTTCCCGAGTTGTTAAGTTCTTTTCAGAAATCGGAATTAATACGAAATGCTTCACCACCATACACTTCAAAAATTGTTATCGTTTTTAAAGACCTTCACCAATACTTTCAATAAAAACTCTGACTTGCTCCACAAAAAACGATTCTCGTTCCACATTTCTCCTCTTAGAAATACTCAGCAATATTTGAATATGTACCACATTTCTTGCAAAAAAATAAACAGAACATTTCAATGCAAAAGAAACCAAACCATTCAATAGATGTTTTGTTACAGACGAACCAAAATGTTCAACAACCTATACGTTTTGTAATACTAAAATTGCTGAAACCACGGTTTGGACAGAACCACACAAACTTTTAAACAAGTATACTCTCACATTAAAAATAATACTAACACTTTCAAAATACTGGAATATACAGAAAGGCATCAGAAAAGATAAATCAACTACTAACTAAACATAACGTCAACATAGCATACAAGACTGATAACACCTTAGGTAGACATATAGAAAACGACAAACTCAGACAGACAACAAATCGGGTGTCTACAAGCTAAAATGTGACTTGTATCCAAAAGGTAATATTTTAAGAACATCTAGAAATTTCAAAACCTGAATCTCTGAAGACAAAAAAGTTTTGAATTAAAGAAAACCAATTCAACCTATGCATGCCATCTGTTGGAAAACAACCACAACTTTGACATAAAATACAATGTACTACATACAGAAAATAAAGTACAAACATTAGACCTGCTGGAATTCCTAGATATTAATAACCATAAAAAATCAAATTTCCCATTGAACGACCACAAGTTATTCTCTCATCACTGTTAAATTTATTTTCAAGAAAAATTTATTTTCAAGAATTAGTCAAACTGAGGAAACTACTGTTTTAGCAAAACGTGTGGAAATGAAGTCCATATTGTGAAGATTAGTAATTATCGTGAAGAGAAACTTTCTGCTATAAATGGAACATATTCTTAATCAGGCATTGTTTTCAAATCTGATATTGCCAACAATGATTTGTTGCAAAATTTCAGTTACTTCAATTTTTTATATGCTTTTCGTGACCGTTCAGTTATTCGGTTTCCTAATTATGTTGTGACACAATTTTCTCCCAAAAAAAATATTTCTAAAAGGCAAAGAAACTTTTTTTTTGAAATTTCAAATTCAAGTTGTATAAATCTTTGGAGAGCATCTTTCAGTTGAGTATTGAAATCATCCTGCAATTAATCAAGAACTTGATACTCAGCAAACTTGTGGTATCCCTTAACAGTTCACCAGTCTCAATTCTCCAACATCAAATTTCAACAAATAAGTTGCGCCTTGAGTATATAATTGCACTGTTTTACACATAATAGTGCTGTATACTGTAGTGATTTCTTTAACATTCATAATGAGGTAACAGCATTTAGATATACTATATTCAAATCAACTATTAGGTAGGTAAAAGTGTGATGTGCAGTCTTAACTTAATTAAAAGCTGAAAGAGTGACCCTAACTATATTTCCTGACAAACTGAATTGAAGCTAAAAATCACTGGAAGGAAGCTAAACTTCCTTAAATTCAAAATACTTGATACATACAGTGTAACCCATGTGAAATAGAAGCACCATCATGAAACAAATATTTGTCAATCAATTGCATTTTTTTTCATTCTTTCATTATTTTCATAAAAATAATAAAATTAATTATTTTCATACCCTACAATGTAGAAAAACAACATAAAAAAGAACACTGTGAAATAAATACCTAAAAAAAAATCAATATACAATAAAAATTTTAGATAATAATAATAATAATCACCAACACTGATTGAATTTGTAATGAAATGTTTCATGCTATATGCTTAAATAGCTGCATAATGTACTTTATTTTAATAAAAAGATGTATTATATCTAGGTATACCCAGATCATGGGCATTTCCAGTTTCATTTGTCATATCATTTAAATAATTGTTAGTTAAAAAATTACATTACGTTTAGTGAAACATAGTAATGACTGAAAGAACAGGTAATTTATTGTGACTGAAAAAAAAATGCCAATTTAATAAATCAGTCTGAAATGGTATTTGAGGTTTGGGATTAGACTGAGTCTTGTTTTGAACTACTCAGGTAGAGTTTCTGTTAATTGTCTCGACATGGTAGATCAATCTATTGCAGATACACTAGCAGACATATTGTCAGCAAATTGGCACAACATAAGATCTGGCATAACTTTAGAAAGATCATTAGCATATATCAATAATAATAATAATAATAATATACCACGACTTCAGCCCTGTGGCACCCCTTGTAATACAGCAGTTTTTTCTGAGATCAGTTTACCATTTTCGAAAATACAAACTAATTCATAACTGCTTGTTTAGTATAACTGCTTATTAAATATAACTCCAATATTCAAGAGTTACTCCCAGCATTACAAATCATAACAAAAACTGTAAAAAATTATTATCAATTAACTATCCCAGAAATTCCTACACTGAAGTGTATGTATATTTTTTATATTTTCTGAAGGGCGCACCTAAGCAAATTTTGTTATGGATTCAGCAAATTTGTTTTATCACAGCTCAGAATTTCATCGATATCTGTTCATCATTAAAAGTTAAAGTACACATATTAAATGACTTTTTTTCAAACTTCCTTCACTTTTATAATGATAAACTGATTTATGAACAGTGATGAAACAAAAAACTGCTTAATCCAGAGTAGTCAGAATTGTTATGAAAGTTCTAAAGTTGATTTTGTGGGATAATCAAAGACATATTTTCAAATTTTATTCCCTTATAACTTTTTCAATGACGAACTCTTCTTGGTGATAAATTGCATTGAACAGACCAATACTTATGAGAATCCATATTGAAACTTACCAATGAAATTTATTTTGATTTATACTATAAAAAGTTTACAAAACCTTGGTACATGTTTCGCTATACAATAGCTTCCTAAAGTAGGAGAAAATTCTGCTAGAGAAAGCTATTGTATTATGAAACGCATGTCATGGGTTTTATACAATGAAAATCAAAATAAATATTTTTTTCCGTTATATTTTTGAAAGAAACCGTTTCAAAACTGGGTGAATCAAGTCATGTGGTCAGATGAAAAATCGATTTTTTACTTCGAAACATAGTAACAGTTGATCCTGTTACTCATTCATGAAATTTGGTGTTCTTTTATACTTTTCGAATGGTCACCTAATAAAAACAAATCATTCCAATCAGTTGAAAAATATGTGTTTTATAAAAGAGCTTTCACTGAATGGGTCACACGATATACATTTAGATTATGAATAAATAACTTGTAACAAAAACTTTGCTTCACTGAAATACTTTGCTTGTGCAACACCTTATATTTGTTGAATGTTCACAGGACTACGAAGAAGGAACATGATTTAATAAACTTATTCGCTTATTTGAATTGAGCACTAAAACAAACAGAAAATTTGGTAAAGTAATCAACATTAAACGCTTGTACATCAGTGAAACATTAGCTTTCCTTCAATTCTGCTAGTACCATCGAAACTTTAGAATGACTTCTGTGGATTTTACAGAAATTTACATCTTTCCATAATTAATATCCACAGAAGCTTTGAATGTAGATCAAAAAATTGTAATCATCCACTTGTAGACAGTGTTTGGAGAACATTGAATTTGGTCTTCCAATCAAAATTTTCTTGAAACCGACCTAACCACAAAATTGTACTTAGGTGGCAAATGAAGACAAAAAATATGAAAGTTGGGAGGTAATCATCTTGAAACTTTTTTCATAAATGTGCAAAACCAGATGCTGCATTAAACGTCATTCATTTTTAATGTAATTATTCCATATTTGATTTGATGGGCGGACGGTAGCCTGGTGGGTTATGGTATACTCTCTCAATCGACCGTTGTGTGAACTGGTGGTTCAAGCCGCAAGGCCGGACGATCAATTTTCACTTCCTATAGTCTAACCCGTTTTAGGAATCACACATTAAAAGGTAAGACCTCCTTAGACCTTAGCTCGCAAAGTTTCTCAACGATTATAATTGCAGCTGCAATTATAATTACACTTGTGGTTCTTACCCAAAACTGTGTATTGGTCAAACGAGAAGAACCTTTTCCAAAAGAATGAAAGAACACAGGAGTAGTTACTTGAATGTGAAAACCAATTCCACATTCGCAAACTATCTTCTAGAAGAGGAGCATTAGTTGAACCACGACTATGATGTATTACATTTGGAAGAGATTTTCAAGCTCAATCTTGAGTTATGAGATTTAATGAATAACCAGATTGAATTAAATTCCTTTTGTTGAATTTGTTTTCTAATGTGGAAATTGGTAATTAGTTTATCACGTATCCATTTCATAAGTTGGTAAAATTCCTTTCAAATTATTCAAAAAATTTCAATTAGTTCATTCCTAAACTCCGGTAAAATTTCAAGTCATTCATTAGATAGGTCATTTGATTCAGTCGATATGAACACGCCTGATGAAGCTATTGTATAGCGAAAGACGTGTTGCGATTTTATGAATTGTTTAGTGGAAATCTCACAAGTTATCTTAGTTTTCCATTACTGTTATACACACCGAAACTTGTCCGTAAAGATATTAAAACTAATTACCTCACAACTTTCACATAGGGTATTGCATGTAAAACCCTAATCTGACAATATTGAAATTTAAGAAACAATCAAGTTTCAAGTGAAATTTCATAAGCCACATATTCCCGTCTTGAATGTGATCAAAATTCAGTCGAAAGTTTTGAAATATTCTGCATACTATATAATATGTATATGCAATTAAATGCATCAACAACCTAAAATTAAACAATCACATCACAAGGAATGTCTTAACAAAAACTCCAAAAGGACTAAAATCCAAAAAAAGGTGCACTTGTTCCTTAGATAAAAAAGCTTTACAAGCAAAAACTTTTGACATTAAAAATGTATCAGGACTAGTTGTTTACAATGAGTCCATGATATTTTTGATAATACTTCTAATCTTGAAATCAAAATTAGATAGGTGAGTTTGAAGGTTTTACAATACATACTTTTGAAGTTATAATCATTACCTTTTCTGAAAGTTAAATACCTACATCTGTTATAAATTGATCAGTTTTTATTATTCTATTTTTATTGTGAAAAAATGCGTTGAATCTTAAAAAACAAAACATTTTCTCCCAATCTTGTTACAGAACTCTTCATTTCAAATATTCAAAATACACTCATTACTTACTCTAAGATCTAAGAGGAGTAAAAGCAACATAAGATAATAAGATCTTTTGTCAGTTCTTCAAAATATAATACTGTTCGTATCATTGTTAAAATATCAATAAAAGCTAAAATGGCAAGGTTAAAAATTAAGTGCGATCACATCTTATGACGAAAGGGAAAGGATTAGTTCATACTAAAAAACTGTTGTATTCACTTCATTTGATACTACTTGAAATATGATTCCATTAGATTGTGTTCACTAGTAACACAAGCTTTCAGCGATGACCAGATCACTTTATTAATAAAACTTACAAACTTTCTACACTTCCTCCTTGAACATATCAAAAAAGACATGGCAACTTTTTTGCTGACAATGAAGTGAATTCACAAAAGGAGAATTGTTTTCTCTATTTATATATAATATGAAAGATTGCTTTCTGTCGAATCCAGCGACCATATTAATTAACAATAATGCCCTGCATCAAAGTTGATTTAAGTATCTACCATATTTTTCATGTGATTGTCGTAATTATTCTCTTCTTGCCCTTTTGGGTCTGATGTGATCGCCATCCCCCCTGCCTTTTTTACCTACCTGTACCTGAGATTGTGCAGTTAAATGTAGTGATATAGCGTGAGTGTTCAATTTTTCTGCCAAAAGTAAATCTTTCAGCTCTTTCATCTTCTGACTACGTAAAATGACAGTCGGTCGCTTGTCTTCTGTTTTGGTATTTTCCTTCTCAGTTTCTCTATGCCCCCCAACTTTGGAAGTACTCGGGCCTTCATTTACTTTTTCTCCGCTTTCCAAAATCTTTGAGGCGGAAGGGAACTCCCCTCCTGAATATTTAAAAAAATTAATAATAAATAATAATATTCATTCTAAATGAATGAAAATTTCATTTGTATTTTTTGGAAGTTGAAAGAAATTTATCATAATTGATAATCAAATATTTTTTACGACAATACAGGGTGAGACAGCGAAACTAGCCATCAACAAAAAGTCAGAAAATATAGAATTATTTTCCAGTTTTATTATTGGAATGTTTTCTTTTAGATCTCAGAAAATAATTTCTTCAGATAAAAGGAATGTAGTCATCCAGTAAGGAACTAGATTACAAATGGACCATAAACACTTTTTCTGCCTTCAGTTCTACAACCTATAAACTATTTTGTTATGCCCTTCATCTACTTAAGACCAAAGTTATTGATATTTCAGTTTCCTAGAGGTAAAATTGTGATTCTTTTATACACATTTTTGACAACTTGATTTTTTACATCATTTTCATGATCCAATTAAAACTGACCCCAATGTTTCAAACCAACTTGATTTTCTTGAATATGCTATATTATACTCAGTCCATTGCCTTCATTTACTATGTGATATGTTTTTTTACTTTCAGATATATTTAGTGTTTCTAAACCAAGGCCAATTAAAATTAGTGTTAAAATTTCACTATTAAAGAATATGAGTAATAAAAACAATTGAATCGACAAGAGTTCAAATTATCTACTCACGAGGATTTCCTGTACCTTGAAGAAAGGCTAGAGGTTAACACAATTTATATTGACTTTTTCTGACTGTGACTGAAAAAGTGAGTAATTAAATGTGATGAAAACCACCTGTACCATTCACAATCACTTGGAATGGCTATTCTCTACTGTTAAAAAAATCAGACTAGTTCTTCTATTTTATTGAGGCTTCAATAAAGCTTCTAAGAATGTCATAGAAAAATATCGACCTCAAAGTGAAAATGAGATATGATATTTTCACCACAATAAGTATAATATACAAAAACAATGTCACTCAAGCAGACTATATTGAAATATAAAAGTAAACCAAGGGTTGAAAAAGCAATGGTCTTAATTTTTTGGCTACTTCAACAAGACTTGTGTAAAAATGCTTACCCATAAAAGGTGATCCATCTCCTTGTAGCAAATATTCGGGATTCAGAATTTTTTCCGAACATCCTGCCGTCAACGCCTCGATGCTTGGATGAAAATTCGAAGTGGACTGTTCTGTGGGCTTTACAGGAGAAACCCCATAATCGCCATGCCCTGCACCATTTTCTTTTTCATAATTATTATTGTTATTGTTGAAATAAGTACCGTTCTTCTTCAGCAGTTTATCCTCTTCAGATTTATCGCACACGATGTGGACCTGTGCTCTTACATCTGCATCGAACTTAGATATGGTGATGACAAGAGGTTTTGCCCAACCGATGTGCAGAACAGGAGTTGCACTACCTTCCTCCCACTGACATATGCCATCATAAAATCTAAGAAGATTAGCAAAACATTTTGGTTTTTTCAAAATTGTGTTAGCGTGAAAGCCAGAACTTTCAACTTTCATTATGTGAGGTATCAATTCATTAGCGATTTCCAAAAATTCTTTATATATTTCTTCATCATCCCTAGAATAATTGTATCTGAAACAAATGAAATTACTTGGTTATGTCATGAATGGTTTATTTTTATTCGGGGTATCCAGCACTTTCATTGTATAAAATTTATAAACTTTTTCAGGTTTTCCCTCACTCATTTGTTTTGTAAGCAATAGTTCGATATTTTGAAAAGTAAATAAGTAGTATGTCTTTCCTGATCCAACCCTTCCGACTACATTTGTACCAGTTGGTAAGCAGCTTCGATGGTGGATCTATTTTAACAAAAACCATATTGTGATTCACAAAAATAAAAATGATTTTCAAAAGCGGATGGTTGTTATTTGGTGTCGCTCTACCGCCCTTCTTTAACAGAGGTGACATCCTTGAAACTTTGAAAATACTAGGAAATATTCCAGTTGAAAAAATTTGATTGAATAATGATGTGCAATGACCACATCAGTAACTGATTTCAATATTTGTCTAATCATATCGTAGATATGACAACAATTTTGAGTTCTTCAATGCATTTATCGCAGAATATACTTCTTGTGAGAAAAGAGGTTCCAAATAAAAAGGCCTAACTGACAAGTCAGGAAAAAATTGCTTAGTTTCTTCAGCAATACTACAAAATAATCATTCAAATCACATCCTTTCATTCAAGTATTCGAGGGTAGTCTGAAAAGTTTCTGACCTAACAAAGATTCAAGATATTTTTTTAGGTTTTATTATTTTTCGCCATGGCAACCGATGAGGTGTGAGATGGTGTGTTGTCTTGATGAAACAGGATTTTCTTTTTCTGCAAATGTGGCCGTTTTTCCGCAAGTTCTGCCTTCAGCTTGTCAAGTAATGATGCGTAGTATGCTCCTGTAATGGTTTTTCGTCTTTGAAGATATTTGTAGTAGTAATAGTAGTAGTATTTATTAACCATATTGAATACACTCAGTACAAATGGCAGGTCACAGAATAGGTATACTAAGATAAATGAGTAAAATATATAGGTGTATAAAATATAGAGATGTCAGGAATAATAATTACAAACTTATAACAACAAATAGCTTCACAAAAGGAACGTATATATTAAAATAAACATATATCTGTACATAAATATTTGCTAACACAAACCACTTGTAA
>WOGR01001591.1:0-19473 GCA_015342045.1 Leptinotarsa lineolata | reverse complement strand
AGAAGATTCGAAATTATTAATTATTTCTTATAATGTTCTGAATCAATCTGTCACATAAAAGTTTATCAATAATTCTACTACGCTGTGAATTCTAAGACGGAAAGTTAGATAACGAGGCCTAGTCTATTCATTTCAGAACATTATTCATATTAATTTTGATAGATTTTCTGTATAACAACAACCCTGTACATTTTCGAGTAGGTTAAAGCAGAAAGCTTCACTGACTGCAGTGACAGAGTAAGAGAATCTGAGTTGGAGTTTTTGTTCCTTTAATGAAGTAAAACGTTTCTCGTCATGATTTTAATCCTAGGCGTTTTTTTTACTAATTTTCTGCCGCACTCAAATGTTATATTTGATACATCAATACAATTTAATATTGATATAATTATGCTCCAATCTAGACTACAATCTTTTATATTAAGGCTGACTTGACACTAAATTGAATTGAAACTTGGAAATTTTATGACTCTGCATGTTTCTTTGTTTATGTTATTCATAGTTAATACCTTCGAGCAAGAAAGAAAATTCATCAATAGCGAACTCTGAAATTATGAATTTTTCGGTGAAATAAGGGTTCTGTTGGCTTCGAAAGTTTTCATATACATGTTTGAAATCGAATAGTCAAATTTTGTCATCGGTTGATGTTGATTATAAGGACTTATTAGGTCATTTGATCATTTGAAAATTTGAAAGTATGTACAAGGTCGTTAACTAATGTCTGTTGTTCTGTAGTACCGTGTGGTATGTAGCTTTCTACATATATGTCATAGATTTTTAGTAATATGCGTTTATAGGAATCACACGTTGAAAGAAAAAACCTCGTTAATTCGATCGCATTATTCTTCATTCGTCTCAAGACACAGAATAGATTACAATAACGAGAAAAGCACGAGCCTGAGATTCTTGCTGAAATGGATATATCGACCAGTGCATGAGCATCTTAGAAACGCAAAAAAGAGGGTAAAAAATATTATGTTCATGGTAGGAAAACTGAATTGAAGTCTATCAACGGTGAGGGGGATGCAATAGAGTTAATTTCAGGGGAAAATGGTTTTTCAAGATTTCCGTTGAAAGTAGACCTTGTATTGGAAAAAGTTAACAACAGAAGCTATAGGGAATATAAAGATCTACATCTTTTGTATGAATAATTTTTTTACATAACCTCAAATTCCTCGGATAAAAATACTGTTTTTCGTTTTTTTATTTTTTCTCCAAAAATCATTTGTTTTTCAGTATAACATTTTATTTTGTTGTTACATTAAAAAAAATATATTTTCACTCTATAAATATCATTGTGCTGCAAACGTTTTTTAAAAAATATTTTAAATATTTTTCTAAAAATTATCTACTTTCAGATGTGGAATAAAAGTGACAGTATTAGGAAAAATTCGAATAACTGAAAAAACTCAATTTTTAAATACACTTTTATGTTTTTTACATTTCCTGACAATTTTTTTCATGGTAAAGTTACTTTTTGTGCAACATCTGAAAGATGTTTCGATAAAAAAAGGCCACTGCATCAATCGGCTTCCCAAACAGGGTGAAACAATTCAATAAAAACTAGCGAAAGAATTCGTAGTCTTCTATTCATTTGTAAATAAATGTCATTTATACACATTGTTCATATTCCGAATAGTGAATAAATAGCGTTTTATGGGTTGAACCTTATAAGTCTCAACTCAAAAAGAACATTTGTTTAGTAATTATAGAACAAGTTTGCCTATTTTGGACAAATAGGATGCATTTAGATGCGGTCAAAGTTAATTTTTCAAGTTTAAATCACTCCTGCGTAAATGCGGAATCTAATAGTTATTAGTCTCTATCTATTAAACAACTGAGTTGTGTATGAAGTATGAGAGAGTTTTAAGGGTGTGTTCAGCATATTAGGTGCAGTAAGTGGAAACTGTTAGTATTATTTCTAAAAGTGTTTCAAATTTCAACAAGCCATCCATATGAAATTGGAGAGAAATGTGAATAAGCGGCATGTAAGGTGCATTGGGTTCATGCATTTTGTGTATAAATGTCTTCGTTTACTCTATTCTTCTCCATAGAATTCAAATACATTCAAACAGAGTCCTTCTGGCTGATTCATTTCTGTTAGAATCAAAGGAAATACATGAAGTGGTCTTTCCGAAAACTCATTTCTACCGTTTAATAGATTTTCGTACACTGAATTAATATGAAAGATGAGATCAATGTGCAGGGATGGTTGGATAATACATTTTCCCAAATGAAATGGGTACGAGTATATTCGGTATTCATCAACTGCAACAACATACAGAGAATTTCTAAATAACGTGTTGATTTTTGAGATAGTTTCTGGTCCATTTTGACAATATGTATGACCTAAGATATTTGTTGAAGGATAGTACCCATCTTCTATGCATCAAAAGGCAATTTCTGCTATACAATACAGTTTTTTATTCATCCCAGTAACCTCCGGATGGTATTTGAATTGAGTAATTTAAAAGAGAAAATGATACGCCACGGCTTTTTATGCAGCAAGAATTATTATTGAAATCCCCTTAATCATTTCTGAGCAAAATTGGTCTCTTGGTTTGGAAATTGTCACCATGAAACCTCACAAAAAATGAGAACACTCAGAGAATCCATATATGTACATATATTTTTTTTCAAATAAACAAACTTTATGATTCTCAGACAGAGAATATGTAGTGATTTTCATCGTATTGAAGAAACGATGTTTTTAACAGACCCGGTCTGTATGATCTCCAACATTGGTACAAACTGTGAAAGTTTTACTTTCTGAAAACTGCATTCTGTTGAAAAATATCTAAAAAAAATCCAAAACGGGTTGAGATATTGAAAAATTGGTAAGAATGAGGGTTGTCTAAATCCTATTTGGTATTCAAATATGAAAAAAATCTATAGGTGTTCCATTTGAAAAAAAAATGGATATAAACAGCAAACCAACTGGCAACACTGCATTCCTCAAAATATTTTTGAATCATTGATCACATTTATTAATAGCTACTTTCCCTTTCAGTGGAAGAGCTCTACGAAACCCTTCATCACTTGGAAGGATCGATTGCAGCTCAAGAAATAGTTCTGATACAGATCCTGTGGAACATGTTCGTCCTTGCGAATCAGTGGACAGTTGTCCTGAAAATTTTGCGAAGAAAATTGGATTGGATAATTTAGGAAACACTTGCTACGTGAATAGCATTTTACAAGTGATGTTCATGACGAAGAATTTCAAGAACAAGGTTTTAACGATGAACGAGAGCGAGAATGTTTTCTACTTATTCACCAAACTCAAACACATGTTTATGCAGCTGCAGTTTCGTAAGAATGTATCATCTTTTCCACCAATCGGTTTCCTAGAGTCTTTGAAGTCCACTATATACTCTTCAGTACAACAAGAGGATTGTTCCGAATTCTTGGGGTTCTTGTTGAATGCTCTTCATGAACAGGAAAATAGCAGAATTAATACTCCTTACCACTCTGGACTGAATGATTCTGTACAGTCTATCTCGTCTTGTATTTATAGATCTTTTGCTGGAAAAATCCTCTCTAGTTTAGTTTGTAGTACATGTTCAAGAGTTAGCAAAAGCGTATGTGATTTTCTGGAACTTCAAATAGCGTTTCCCCATATGACTGATAACCAGTCCGTGCAAAGCTTGTTGCTGAATCATCTGAAAATAGAATTTTTAACGGGTGATGATCAGCTGTATTGCCAAGTATGCGACAAACTAACTGACTATTATAAGACAAGTATAGCACCAGTCAATATAATAATAACACTGATGATCTTCAAACATGACTCAACCTCTGATAGAAGCACTAAACTCTTACGAGGGTTCGAAATAGATGAACGCTTCAAATTAGAAGACCACTGTTATAATCTTCATGCAGTTATTGTTCACTATGGTTCTGGAGTTGAATCTGGTCATTATTACGCTTTGGTCAAAGATGACACGGATTGGTTTAAGTTTGACGATAGTCGTGTCACAAAATTTTCTGGTGAAATCTTGAATTTATTGGAGCATCTGAAGACGCCCTACATTTTGTTCTATGAAAAAGGGGACATTGGCAGATCAGGATCTTCAGACGATGTGGTGCTGCTGGTTTTTCCGGGTTTTCCTACAGCTGAAAAAGCAAATGCGCCACTGGAATCAATCAAGTCGCCCTGCAGCGCCAATTGATTTTTTGTTGTTTCATACTTTCATAATTTGTATCTGCTACTATAAAATTTTAGGTCGATGTCATTTCGTTCTCCGGTAACATCTAATGGTTTTTGTCAAAATGGACTCAAAATAACCTCTCCTATATTAGTTTCCTTCATTAAAAAACAGTCTGTACGTCAAATTTGAACATTTTTCAAAGTATAACAAAAATATGAAAGTTGTGAATATACATCATTGGTCAGCATCTGAGATATGACAAATATATTTTTCTAGTGAGTTTGGGTGAGTACAGTTATGTTTCTCACCTAAAAATAATTAATTCAGCATATTTTGGTAGTTGACACCTCAAGACCGTCTAGCAGCAGGGTTAATATTATTGAAGACACGTGGGTCAGAAAAGTGAAAGATGAAATGAAAGATACTACAAAAATGAGCAATGCGAACAAATAAAACATGCAATAATTTTGACGCTGTAGATTTGACTTTTGTAGTACCTTGCTGGGGGTGGTGTACTCTTTTTAGAAGGTATTATGCGTGGAGTCACCGTGGTGGTTCTAGTTGTAGTAGAGTATTTTCTGGTTGTGGAAGTACTTGTAGTTGTTCTTTTAGTGGTAACCTCTTCCACGTCATTTATGTCATTCCTGTCTCCCCTAAGAGTGTTATTTACATAAAAATTTGTCTATTTTTTTGAAATGAGTACATACCTATATGGCTGTCGGTTGCTTTGTCTAAAGGCACTTTGGTCGTCAACCTGAAAGGATCAATCAGTTGATTGAGTTGATGATGTGAAGTTCAGTGATTGGCAACACTGATACTTTACATATTAACGAGTTCTATAAAAACTTTAAATTTTGCCACGTTCAATAAAGAGAATTCATATTTTGGTCATAACATCTATATCTAATGCAAAAAATTGAATTTGTTTATCCTTCGACAATGAGTACTTCAACTTAAAACAATGAATGCATTAGTAGTTGGCATTTTACAGATTTCCATCATCATAGAATGAACAATATCATCTTCACTTGCATTAGTTATATATGCTATAAGACAAAAAAATTTAATTATTTTATCGAACGCGATAAAATTCAAAGTATTTCAAATAAACTCGCAGTAATTACATGTCTCCTTTTTTATATTTTATGTCAAATATTAGTTTTACCAATTATGAAACGCCAATGTGAATATGGTCAATTTGACCAAAATATTTGATACCTATGGCGTATTAAATATGAAATGCCTACAGATTATAAATCTAGATGGTCTTCACAATATTAAGTACAGATTACTGCATTGGAAAAACTACAAAACCTGTCTTCAATATAATATGCTTTCAAACTGAATATTACAATTGCAGATCGTGACTACTCATCAATAATGAACTTGAGCAATCTGCATCTACTACAACGCAGATTTAAACTTCATCTTTAAATAATTATTGTATTGTTTTTTTCTTCGCCCAAAATTTCTCAAACTTGTACATTTTAATGTTCCCATTAAGTTGCTAAGAAACCAAAATTTCTTGTACATTAAATTCCACGATACAAACAATGTACGGTGTATTGAAATGACCTTGAGAATCTTGGAACGATTTGAACACTTTTTTGAACATAAAAATTTTAAATTTATGAAATGAAATAAATGAAATAGACTTGAACTGGGTGTACAAACTACAAAACTTATTAGTACCTGGGTATCGTATCTATTATCTTCACTGTATTCTGAGACTGTAGAGGGCTGGTAGATGTTCTGCTGGTTGTAATTGTTTTCAATGAAAACTGTGTTACCGCGTTTAGGTATTTCGTTTTTAGCTGATGTAGATGGCGCTGTGCGGTAAGTTGACGTTTGAACTCTCTGGGCACTGTTGTAATTCTCTTCCTGACGAGGATATTCTGAAAAAAATACGGTTATATCACAAATATGAAATTACATTTCATACTAAAAGGCTGCATACTCACCATCATCTAGACCTACATCGTCTTCGTAATAGGCGTAGAAGGGTTCATATCGATTGTCGTTGTAATGTGTGCCATTATATAATTTTCGACTTGGAGCAGTGGTTGGGGGTGGGGGTGGGGGAGGTGTGATTGTTTTTTCTTCGCTGAAATGAAAAAATGGTGAATTTTGATTTTATTATACTGAATTGATTTCTAAAAAACAAAATAATCAATGGAGATCTTAGACTCCTTAATCACCTTGCCAGGTAAACCAACACAAAATTCGGCATAGAAATAGTATATTCAAAATATATGCGACTAGAGAATGTGTATATTTTCGGGTTTGTTTTTTTTTGTAACAAAAGTCACAGTGTTAGATTGAGAACAATATTTAATAATTCGAAATGATTTCATGGAAACTGTGAAAATTCTATAAGGTTAAATAAAAACGTTATCTACTTCTCTTTTCCAATAACGCTAATACAGCTATTGTTGAACATTGAGAAAATTAACACGTTGAACAAGCACTCAGGGTAATGAAAACAAGATACAATTTATTTTATTCCTGAGAATTTAATTATACAAGAAATAAATAAACAGCAATATTCTCACCAATTAGGTAAATTTTTTGAATGCGATGAGTTTGCTTAGATAATTTCTATCTTTCATAATGAGATTTTGAAATTTCTCCAAGGTATTCGAAATTTTTAAGGTAATTCATGTAGTCAAAAAGACAGAATCATTCAACGAGAAGTAGAACTGAGATTTTCATTTGAGAAATGTTTAAAGATTTTATTTAATACAGTTGTTTGTTTTCCCGTCAATATATACATTGGACTCTGAAAATACGACAGTGTCTTGAGTATTTCAAAGGGCAAACGATTTTCGTTGTTTGTCCAGATTTAAAAAAGGAAAAATAATTTATATAGTCATCAATAAAAATATTGGTAATTATTTTCTCACTTGTATTGCTGATTTTGTGTTCCAAATGATATCACACCAATTTTATCACCTCGTCCACTGTACGCCTGAAAAATAACATGTAATGAGTGAAGTAAAACGACAGCATTCATTTCATCAATAAGAAATATCTATCAATGCTAGAAATTATTTTTATTTTACTCTGATGCTCTAACCATGATAATAATAATTAAACAATTTTCACAAGACGCGTTTCGCTTCATCAGTATTAATGAATAGTACACATTGGACTACCATTCTTATATATGACAGTAAGTCTTGGAGAGTGTTACAGGGGTTGAAACCCCCCGAAGCTTTTATAAGAAAGTGGTTTCAAGCATTCATTCGAAAATCAGTTCCTCAAGCATGGTATGTTACTGCAGCTCAAATTCTTAGATTTTAGCAAAAAAAGTTCAACAACAGTCATCTTTTGTGGAGATAATCAGAGTATTTACATTGTTTTTTCTGGAGATGGGTGTATTTTAAACAAATAAGTATCAATGCAATTTTTAGCTCTTTTTTTGATAGCACAGCTTATAAAATAATACAAGTTACTGACACAGTAACTTATCGGGGTGAATTAGAATTTTGCCCTTTCTGCACTTTTATAAAATTCTTCAGTACAATTTTTATTTTTTCAAACTGCGAAAGGCGAGAATTTTCAAAATGATCAATTTAAAACGATATTCATGTAATATTCAACAAATTAGGAGCTTCATGGGTGTTGAGGTAATCAAAACGTTGGATGAGAGAGCACGACGTATTTGTGAATCTGAGAGTCTTCCTGAGGAAGTCAATCATCCTAATATTGTGGAATTGGGAAGGGCTTTTTTGAACGGTAGGTTATAAAATGAACTTTGGCAAAATGGTCTTGAAATTCTAAAATACTTAATTTGATGTTGATCGAGGGACACAAAGAAATATTCAATATATAGATAATATTTTTATTTCCATTGATATTCGTTTTCAGTCATTAAAATAACGTACCTATAAAAGGATTTCGCATTGTAGTTATTCGTGTGTATGGCAAATGTTTGTTGTATATTTTTGAAGTTTACCGATACTCCATGTTATTTAACTGATGTATTGTCGTTGCGTATTTACCTACTGCATAGTCTTTCTATGATTGACATTTTTTCAAAATTACAAAATTAACAAAAAGAAATTAAAAAAACATGAAATTTGCGTATTTCCATGTGCACTAACAAAATATGGGGGAGATATTTAGAAACTTCTACAGCGCATTTTCAAAGGCGTTATTTGTTATCGTTAATAGAACTTTTTAAAATCTATTATTTACCAATGGCATAAAGAAAAACATTAACAAAAGGAAAAAGTAACAAATCAATTATTGCCGTTCCGTTGATTTCTCAATGAAATTATTCCCTTGAAGTACAATGCCATGCTTGTACTGCATTCAATGTACAACATATTATGCTATTGTTTTTATAGTGAATGTACCTTGATTTTTCTTGCATAGTTATAGTGCCACTGAAATCCAGAGAAATCAAAATATCCAGAAATCGCTAATTCTCGTTTCACACATCTGTTACTGAACTACGTTCAACTTTATAATGTACAATTTTAGAGCTAATAATTTATTTTTTCTATTCTAAATTAGTTTTTGATTGTAAGATATTGAGATTTTTACTTCAAGTGTCTGTAAACAAAAAATAGAAATGGAGCGATAGCTTAGGCGTACCACAAGGTCCTATTTTGGGTCCGGTACTTTTTCTTTTCTATACTAATGATGTCGATAATATTGCCTCCCATACCAATAATTCGTTCGGATTACACTACTTTGTTAATTTCAGATGAGAAAGATAGAGTTCTAACTGAAAAATGTAAGTATCTTATTAATTCTTCAGTGGACTGGTTTGAGGCACACTCTCTACGTTTTAACAGTTCTGAAAGTAATATGATCAGATTTCATCACCAGCAAAATAACTGCCCTAACATCGAAATTAAATAAAAAATTATAAATATAACTAATAACCCAGACAATGTGAAATTTCTACCTATCATATTTAATAGCAATTTAAATTGGAAAATTCATTGTTATTCTCTCATCAAAAAGCTGAACTCAATTTGTTTTCTGTCTATGAATATAAAACCAATTTTCACTTATGCTCGTTTTTTGAATATTTATTACGCTCAAGTTGAAAGCAGGCTCAAGTATGGTATTCTGTCCTGGATGTAGTCAACTCTATCACCTGATATGTTTATAGCACAAAAAATATGAGATTGATTGCGAGATTATCAAAAAGAGTATTTTGGAAATGTTTTCAAGCATTTCGAAATTTCAACTCTATGTGATATAATCATTTATGAATCTTTATTACATGTAATCAGTAATAACAGTAAATTTGTGCTAAACTCGCATATACTTCTTCGTGACAGTCTACCTTTATGTAGATATAGTGCTTCTATTAATTCTCTATTTTTTATTTGTCTATAAACATTTACAACAGTCTGCCGAAAGTTACAACTAGTGCAAGGACAACAAAAGTTTCCAAAGAAAATCTGAAGTTGTATCTTTTAAATAATAATTATTATGATATATTCGATTTCTTTTCATGTCGTATTTTAAACTGAATGTGCTACCAATAATTTTAAATAATTGACATTGTATCTAGTTAGCAGAAGCATGATCTATATGGTGGTTTCCCGTTAACCCAGATATATGTGATTCTATTGTGTTCTATTGTCCCACTTTGACTATTCCTATACGCATTTTATGAACATCTATTATAAATAAATATTACTTTTATTATCATTAGTTCAGATTATGACTGACTATTTATTGTACACCCAAAATTATCCCGTCACATCTCAGCGAATCAATATCGTTCTTTCAGAATTCCATACTTTTGGTCATTGCTATTATTATCATAACTACTTGCTTCTTGTTGCTACTTGAAATTTGTTTTTTTATACCTCAAGTTATGTAAATAATTGAAATATATGCGTGTCTTTACTTGACAGCAATTCATATACTGTATTCCAAGTACTAGAAGGAGTTAATCATATTTCTCGTTTGCTAACATTATGAATATCAAACAGCCTAAATGTTACAGCTAATGAAGGACGTTGGGAGTGGAGGGAAGTGAAAGTATCGGAATTCACATTATGAAAAAATAATTGATTTATATCAAGGAGTAACTTTTTGTTCAACTCTTGACCTTGCAATATTATTGAAGGTCGTTTAAAAACTAGTTTCGACCATACAGATTTGCAACAATTACAGTTCAAATATACAATGAATTAGGTGAGGCCTTAGGTAACATTGCAGGTTATTTCAAAACTTGTAGTTTACCGTGTAAGTAAACACACGAATCTTCTAAATTCTCTTGATGATGGAATTTTGATTTTTGTCAAAACATGCGATTCAGTAGTAGAAACGTTCAATCAACAGAAAGTACACTTATTTGTTGATGCTTGATAATACCTACAGATTTCCTGGTGTGACTGTATGTAAACAGAAAGTAATTCTGAGATGAAAAGTGGAGTCAATAAAAAAACAACATGCTCTATGCAACCATAGATCCTTTTCTCAAGCGGGTATTTGCGGTCAATTCTCCTGGAGCAAAGGATTATCCCATCAGATTAATCTCTCCCCTCTGGAAGTCATTGGAAATTAGTAACGGTTCTCTATGAACAACTGGTTTGCCTGTCAGGCAGGTAAGGTCCTAATTTACGTCTCATGTGGTCTAATTGAATAATAGAACAAGTTTGCCTCGATAGAGATAACTCTCTATCTTCGCAGACTCAGAAAACTTGCATACATCCATTTCATCTCAGAAGAATAGCAATTATTGAAAGATTGGTAAAAATACTTGCAGTCAAGTGAAGTTTTAATACAAAGGTAATGCCATAGTTTCATGTTTTTTAACTCGTTATGAAAAGATACATTTTTATGTGAAACATCTATAGCCACACGTGAAACCGATTGCTGGCATGGCGACGCATACCGTGGAGTCGATTCGCCATGCGCAAACGACTGTGCGATTCTCTTCCCACTGTTTCGGCGTTACGCTATGTCTCTTGAGCTTGGATACCTATAGTGTATATAGTTGTGTTTACTACAGTATACAAAACCTGTTTTTTACTAAATAAATAATTTTCAAAAATACTTTAAAATAAAATGTCTGACAGTGATTATTTAGAATGTGAAAGTGAGCAGTCTTCTGTAAAGAAAGCAAAATCACACTACGACACACTATCAAGTCATCAGTATGTTAATACTTCAAGATCTCTAGTGATAGCTAAGATTCTTTAGTTTACTAGTATATTGAAGCCACATACATTTTTTATGTATATCACAGAGGTCACAAAATATTATTAATGATGTTTCACATCTGCCAGGCGTCCCGTGACAACTCACTATTTTTTTTCATTGAATAATAAAGTACTCTAGTTTTGAATTGATGAAATTTCAAAATGAAAAGCTCATGACGTCACGGGCCTATATCCCTTTCTTTTTCGATGGACCATTAGGAAGACTGCAAAATTTCAATGTTGCTAAATCATATATAGTTTATATCACAGAAATTATTTATAGGAAAACTGAGAACATATGAAAAAGAAGCATCCATATCCTCCAGTAACGTATACGCATCAAAATTATGCAAAATACTCTTTGTCAAATTGCGATAGGCCCGACCCGATATTATATATCTACTATTTCGATGCCAAATTATTCAAGAAACACTTATTGTAAGATTTTCACTAAAGTTTTACAAAAACGCAACGCGTGTTTCGCTATACAATAGCTTCTTCAGGCGTGCCTATACTGAAAGGCGTGTAGTGACTCGCCCGAAGAAGCCATTGTATGGCGAAACAAGTGTTGCGTTTTTGTAAAAGTGTTCAGTGAAAATCTCACAATGAAGTGTTTCTTGAATACATTATGGATTTTCATTAACTATCGGCCGATTCCATAACATATAATACCGAATTACCCGAAAAAAAGTACTTCCATTCTTCTTTGAAACATCCCCAACTTCTTTCAGCGACAATGATTATGCGTTTATGCCATACACCAGAATCCCATATTGTTAACGGCATCTAACCATTGTCAAAGGATTCTCAAGATAAATTATGAAAAAAATAAAAAAATGGAAAATAAGAAAAAAACTAAAAAAGTAGGTATCGTCTTTGGATTATCGCTAACAATCGAATCGTCGGCGTCGGGAGGTAATTTTCTTTGGAAGGTTTTTTTAATTTTTTATTTTCGCATTTTTTTCCATCAGTTATCTGTATTCATGAATAAGCGTTCTTACCATTTATTTTTCGGTTTTTTATACTCATTACTTATTCATTTTTGTTGACTTTTTCCGCTACTGAAAACACTTTTCCCTCAGTTATCTTTATTCATAAATTAGCGTTCTAATCAATTTCTTTTGGTTTTTTGTACTATTGCTTATTCATTTTTGTTAACTTTTTCCTCTATTAAAAACACTTTTCCCTCAACAAGACAAAAAAGATCTCTTGAGACGGCGGTTCCAAATTTTATTTATCAAATGTTTTCCTGTTTTTGGCATTATTTCTGATTCAACTAAATAACTAACTTATTGTAATATTTCAATCCGATTATTTTCAGTATTTTCAATATTTTCAACACTTTATTCATTTTTGCTTCATTTGTTCCTCCATTTATTTCAAGTCTGCCAATAACTTTTTAGAACTCATAACATAAAATGGTCTAGTCTTCATATTTCTTACCTTATAAATCAATAAAATGAAAATTCTATGCCAGATGTATGAAACGAACAAAATAATCAATACTTTTCTTGAAATATTAGTTTTGATAAAGATGTCTTTACAACTTTCTAAGTAGCTTCAATTATAATCGTATTTTTGGGTTAATAAGAAGGATCTTTTGCAATCCCGGGTAAAATGTGATATAGTTGAATTTAACCAGGTTCCTGAATGAGTTTGGTTTTGCTCTTAAATTTCAATTTCTCTATTGAATTCAGAAATTTATCTATCGCGATAAAAACGTTTAGAAAGACATATTTGTTCAAGATCGAGCCATTTCTATCCATTTCATTTTAAAATTTTCTCAAATATTTTGAACGAAATTGTGATAATTTTTTCGTGTGCGAACTCAAGAATTTTATAACCTGTCAGATCGTTCATAAAAACAGAAATTGTAATAGATCTAAGACCGCTCTTGTAGGATTACCATACCTTTGATAGTAATGAATCAAAAATAAATTTCTAGGATGGTCATACTTAATTTATTGTCTGAATGGATATTTCAAACATGAATTTTGATTTTTACAAATTATTGTCAATGATTCCGAAAAGTCTGAATAATAATTTTATTTTTAACTTTTGTTCCTAATCTACAGATTTCCAAGTGAATAAACGAAAGAAAAAAAAACTATAAAATTCAATCATTTCACAAGTACTGCTCTGTAAATCAAGGATCCTGTGGATTGGAAAACCTGACGAAACGAGAATAATTGAATAATATATATAATTACATCCAAGGCAGCTATGGAGTTCAGTCTTCTACTTAGGTAACGAAACAAAACAATCGTATGTGTTTGGCAACGCTTATTTCATCAGAGCAAAGCATTTTCTCGCTAATTTTGGTTGAAACTCATGTGAAAATTCAGGTGAAAGTGACTTTTTTATTCATCGATGAATATTTTATATGAATTAAACATTATGAGACAATTTGGTATTGAATTCTTACAAAATAGGACGTGGAATGTGTGATATTATGTTTTCCTTGAAAAAAACTAGTGGTTGAATATAATAACAAAAAGAGAAACATTTAAAATTATTAAAATTCTTCTTTGACCATATGTGCGATTGAAACAAAATATTTACAACCTTTCCTTGAATATCTCATTAAAATCAAACTAATTAACAATTGAACTTTGAGTTTTGAATAAAAATCATTGGATTGGATAAAAATCGTGGTAATGATAGTAGAATTCGCCTGGTTTATGACGTATTGAAGAAATTTGCCTTTAAGATACAAATATGTTTACTAGGAAATACACAAAGTTCCGGTTTTACGATCAGGAATCAGTTGAAACTCATTGATATTTCAAACCAGTTCCGTTTCATCACTTACGATACCAACTATGGTTTCAGTGGTGAGTTGTTCCGTCCACACGATGGGGAAATGCCAATACCGTTTCAGAACAGTTCAACAAATTTCAAAACAGTATTACCAAGTGCACCGTCACAGTTAATTGTGTAATTAAATTAATTAGTATTTACTACCTGCTAATCGTGACTTCTTCCCGTTGACCTAGTAGTATGAGATGTATGTATATAACGTGAAATCAGTTTTTCAAAGCTGATAGAATCTGTGTTATTGATAACTTGTTCATTTTGTGGAAGGATAGAAAATGAATTGGTTGGAAGCCATGGAAATTAATGAATGAATAAAAAACCCGAAATATATACCCCTAAACAAACAACTCGATTTATGTAGGTCTCCACTCTTGAATTTATAAATTTGGCAACCCCGGTAATCTCTATAATTTCATAGTTAGTACCCTATTCAATCACTACCTAGCCTCCCAGACCACCTGTAACCCCATATAATCCGGGTGCACACTCCAAAAACTTAGTTTTACTTGATAATGGGCTAAACCCCGAAACCGGTCGTAAGAATAAATAAACGTAGTGGATATTAGACAAAAAAGTATTTTCATTCATCTTAATGAAGCAAAGCTGATAGGATTGAAAAACTTCTTCCACTTAGAATAATAAATTGGTTGTTATACCTGCTAAATCTATACTAATATAAATGTGAAAGTTTGTGAGGATGGATGTATGTATGTTTGTGGCACTTTTACGCCTAAAAGACTGAACGGATTTAATGAAACTTCACATAAATACAGCTTATACATCAGAATAACATATAGGCTAGGTACACTTTACTAAGGTTCTGTGTAATTTTGGTTGTAATATAACGATAAGTATTAAGTAAGTCGGAAAATTTTTGTTCCCTGAGAGCCACCTTGGCGTGCACTGTCTATACTCTATACCATTGGAGTTACATGAAGATAATGTACCGTAAGATTGTTTATCTTGAATAGTTCTAAATAAAAGTCCGCGATAGCATATATCTACCTCTTATGTGGTAACTAAATAAAAAAACTGAATCATACATTCAATTAAATTGGATACTTTTTTACAATGCACATTTTAGCATATCTGTCAAATTCTTATAAAAATTGATACAGTTGTCATTTTAAGTATTTAATATAGATGAACTTTGTCCTTTACACTAAGTAATTTGGACGAATCGTTCAAAAGTTATCTCGATAAGATCAACTTGATGCAACGCCATTACGCGTCGCATCTACTGTATGACGACGTAACTAAATTCGATTCTCGAAGCTATCAATTACTTAGTGCAGTTGGCATATTTTTTTAGTTACTGTATTTTTTAAACGAAAATATAAATTACTAGCTGTTGCCCGCGGTTTCGCCCGCGTAGAATTTGGTTTGTCACATCAAGTTTCGTGACAGACCATTTTAAACAAATAGTTACAATATTTTTTCATCAACCCAAAACTTCAGGTTTCCAACTTCAAAACTGATGGAATTAAATATAATCTTTGAACCCCCTATTTTTCCCCCTCAGAGGTGGAAATTCCTGGTTCTCTTTCTTGATGCTTATTTACCCCATACAAAAAACCTACCTGCATATATACCATTTTCAATTCAAACAGGATTTCTATGGCTGGAATTAAATCAAGTAGGCACGTCTTTACGTACTGTCATCGTGACATGAGTAGATTTAACTCATCCCTGACATACAGTCATAATATTATGAAATAAGTGCTTCTTCTTGTAATGTTATACAAAAAGCTGTTGAGGTAATAAGATAAATTTATTATTCCAGAATTTCGAAGTCCGTCATTATGGATGGTAATGTAAGTGAAGAATGTAAGTGCAGAAGCATTATTGTCATATCTGCAATAGTTTAAGAGTTATTATAATTTTAAAAACAAAAGAGCGAATGAAAAGACAAATTTCAAGGCATAATAATATTGAAAGCTATATAAAAAATAGAAAAAAAATAAAGAAAAAAAAACATACATAGCTACTTTCATTATATAATTGAGTATTTAAAAAAATAATTTATTCATGACAAATTGTTTTTTAAATAAACAAATAAAGAACATTTTTTTAAATCTCAAAGAACAATAGAATTTATGATAAATTGAAGGGGTTATATTTTATTAGGAGTGTTTAATTTTTTGGGAAAGAAAGTGTTTGGCTTTCTACTACTCCATCTTGATACAAAAAATGTGGGAATCTTCCAAAGAAAGGAAGAAAGCAATCATTTTTTAAAAAATGCAATTACACTTTCGTGTAATTCAATGTTTATATGAAAGTAGCTGTTTCAGAAGGCCTTTTTCTTTCTGAAAGTTACTTCTTTGAATGATCTACACATCTATGTTTAGTGTAATTGCATTTTTTTAAAAATGATTGCTTCCTTCCTTTCTTTGGAAGATTCCCACATTTTTTGTATCAAGATGGAGTAGTAGAAAGCCAAATACTTTCTTTCCCAAAGAATTTATGATTTTTCGAACAACATGGTTCCACAATTTTAATATTTTGTCGCAAAAAACGATGATTAATAAATAAACGCATTTTAAGCAACAAAAAATTTTTTTAAAAACTGATTTTTCTCCAAAAATTATAATTTCTATCAATGAGTATATTACGGAAAAAAAATTTTATTTACTCATAAACAATGTATTTGTTTATAACAATTTTTCAAACAATAACAATTAAAAATAAAAAAAAATCATTTTCGGGTAGCTTTCAACCGTTTGTCATCGAAACAATTAAGATTTAGGAAAAAAACATTTTTAATAATTTTTTTTAATTTTGAATTTTCAATTGTTAATAAAAAAGTGAAAAACCTAAATTTATACGGCATACATGTTCGATAATCATTAGCATTAATTTTTATTAAATATTCAAATATTTTATGTATTACCATACCTATTTATTTAACTGGGTAGGGTGGAAGATGGCCCTTATCTAACCATATCTTCTTCGTGTTTAAAAATATTTTGGTATTTATGTACAATAAACATATTCAAATTATCTAAATGAACAATTCGTTCATTTAGATAATTTGATTTAAAGCCAGTCTTCAAGTATGCCCACGTACTATAGGAATGGAAATAAACTTATTATTAGAATTCTAAGATACCAGAGAGTGAAAGGGTTGCATTCATAATCTCAATAGATCTGCTGGTAGGCCAAGTGTTGAATGCAACGATTCAACTTGCCTCAACATCTAGTTGCCTATCATCGCTGTCTGCTGTAGGATTTTCCTACTCAAGATTTTCGTTTTTCAAGGACATATTGATTGAAACTTTGCTTTCATGTTTGATATTGGCTCAAAAATGCAACGCTATTTAGCTATTTTGTTTTGAAATTGAAGCTGCAGAGAGATAAAAAACGATTTTTTATTTATCGACCGATTTCGAAGCTTGACTTTGAAACGGATCTATTAGTCTTTATGGTCACCTCAGACTTGAAAAACAAATAGTTCCAACGAAAGTAGTCATCTGATATGGAAATTTGTTGATTACGTAACTGAATTTTTGCTATAAGTAACACTTTATGAATACAATTAAAATTGTTTTGCATAACATTACGACCAAACGATTTGCTGAGTATTTCCATTAGAATTGGTAAATAACGTCTTTTTCTATTAAGAATCATAGCTTGTTTTTTCTGAATATTTTCTCAAATAATTCCCTTTATTTGAACAAGTTCTGTAAATCATGCATTATTAAATTCCAGTTTTTTTGTGATTTTTCATGTATCAACATTACAATTTATAATTAGTACTCTGATGTAAATAATTTACTCACAGATATAGCATTGGAATATCTTATTCCATCCCTATCTCTCTGAACTTGCCCTATTGTAAGGGGTTGTCCACGATAGACCCGTTGTTGGCGGTCACTTTCGATTTCTTCAGCAGGAGGCAGACTCTCCTCAGCCTCCTCATAAAGTTGTTGTTGTTGTTGTTTTTTCTGGAAAGAAGAAGAATCCAAAATTTGGTGCGAAAATTATCAAGATATAAAAATATTCTTCAACATATGTAAATACCTTGTGGATCTGGCTGAAGCTTTCGATACAGATAGATAGATAGATTTTTCCAAAACTCACTATTTATATAGTTGCAAGGCTCATGTGTGTTGTGTTGAAATACAAGAAACCTTGGGTCAGTTTGAAACTATGATGTGCTACAAAGAAGGTTATTAGGGTCTCTAATTGAGAGTCAGATAATGATTTTTTGCCGACGATTTCGAGATTTTTTCTCATGCAAATTGTTAGACAGGTCTCTTCAATATAGTTCAAATGAGTTTCACTTAAATTTCAAAATTATTAAACTCAACATGGCAAAATTCATGTAATCAACTTCACAACCATTCACATGTGAAATACTTTCCATATGCGAAAGTGAGGAGTGTATTATATACCTATTCTGACATTACAGAAATTCGATAAATATGGCTCTCATGAAAAACTATATTTGACTTTAGTAGAACCTTAGCTCAGGAATGATTTCATAGTGGATATTAACCAATGAAAGTATGTATCTCATTGACTCTTATTGTTGTATTGGGAAACCATTTCATTATTTTAGTATTTTCACATACTCAAATCAATATTGTGTATCGAAGAATTTTCATTTAGCCTACCTTGCACTACTAATAAAGATCTAGTGGATATTGAGGGAAAAAAGAATCATATAGTATGATAGCTTCTTTATTATTATGTGTTTTTTGGTATATCTTTCAGCTTAAGTAATTTGACTAGACCATGGAATTCTACCTAACAAACTAGTAGCTTTTGGATTATCCCCATCCTTAATTGCACTCCTCCAGTCCTAACTACTGAATCGAAAACAGTAATGTCCAGCTCAATGGTTTCAAGTCTACAGAATATAGTGCTTCTTCCGGTATTCTACAAGGGTCAAATCTAGGACCGCTGCTCTTAAATATCTTCATTAATGATATTGCAGATGTTTTAGATGTAAAATAAGAAAAAAAATTCTTATGTTTTTCCCACATTTATTCGTAACTAAAGTTATTTCCTTTTGTATGCCGATGATCTAAAACTATACTGCCTCGTGGAGAACATAGGTGATTGTGAGAACCTCTCAGCAAACTTAGGACGGATTGTAGAATGGTGTTATCGAAATAACTTGTCTCTAAATCCGGATAAATGTAGTCATGTCTTACAGTTTGAAAACGAACATCCTAATTTTCGATTATTCGATAGAAAGCGTTTCATTATTTTTTTCCAAATAGAATCGTTATAAAAACATTTTTTCACTTATTTTATTTTCAAATTTTTCATTCCTGATTTTGTTACTCAATTCTTCTCATTCTGTTTAGTTCATTTAGTGCCTCAGT
>WOGR01001590.1:3364-19478 GCA_015342045.1 Leptinotarsa lineolata | reverse complement strand
ATATATAAATGAACTGCTGTTCGTTAATCTCGCTAAAACTCGAGAAGGGCTCGACCAATTTGGCTAATTTCGGTTTTAAATTATTTGTGGAAGTCCAGAGATAGAATAATGACGATAATAAAAGAACTCAAAAACGGTTGCACCAATTTTTATGATTTTTAATTGAAATGAACTGACCGTTACTTGATGCAAATCCATATTAAAAGTCATTAATAATATTGATGAGTTTCTATGATTATTGTGATTTTGGATTTGTCTCTATAGGGAATAGGATAATGAGTATTGAAATATGATATTTTATCCATAATGTTGTCTATGTCTATGGTTTGTTTTGAATTATCGAAAATTTGACCGGTAATGTGCTTGTTTTGTACAAGAATTATTATAATATGAATCTTTTTGTGAGGATGTTATTATTACCAACGCCGCGACCAAGACGATCTGATCTTTTCCGACCAATCCGTAATGCAATTACTATTCGAAACATCGCCAATGAAAGCTTGGAAAAACGCGTTATTGTGCATACACGTAGCGATGCTAGGCAACTGTATGTACACCGACATGTACCTCAAAATCGAAAAGGAGCCCTTAAGTTTAATTTGGTTGAACCAAGCCAAACTACGTTCAGAGAAGTATATCCATTTACGAATTGAAATTAACACTGAAGAAAATGTAGCTAATATTGGCGATGTATGCGCAAGATGCAATGACATTGTTAAACAAAGTGTCTTTGGGGAAATTCGATACTGGATGTATTCTATGAAATGGCAAAAACGAGGCCTGCCGCACGCACATATTTTTTTATTGTTAGTCGCAAAATTTCAACCAGACGAAATAAATGATATAGAAAATGCATGTTTTTCCAATACCATTTATTTTATTATACTCAATAATTTTGTATCAATATAGGTTTGTTGGGATAGACCAAGTATCAAGGAACTAATATTCATTCAGATACTCCTGAACAGTGTTATATGCCCTGTCAATAAATTGCATTTTACAGCTTGTCAAATATAGGAAGAGGTTTGAAAATTACTGCTCTCTCTCTTTAGATTGTACGGTACTAGCGAAAGAGAGAGAGAGAGAGACCAGAAATTCTCAAACCTCTACCCATATTTGACAAGCTGTACCTGCCTTTCTGAATCTGTTGAGCACACTTATTTCTTTAGTCTAGCACAGTTATTTCTTTAGTCTGAGCTGGCAGGTGATTGAATAGTTTGATCCCTTTGAGTCTGTAACTAAGGAGTTCGCGGGAATAAGCAGATCAATTTTGCTATTGTGGCTACGAGTATTGTATGCAGAAATAGGGATCACAAAAGCTGAATAAGTTTTCCTTATTGAGCTCACAGTTTCCAAAATATTATTGTCATAACAGAAGGGAGAGATTCTGTTTTTGACAAGTTTTTCTATGATTTTAGCAAAGGTAAAAATAAGTCAGATAGGCCTGTAATTGGATAGATCATCATTACGCTCAGCCTTATGAACAGGGATTAAGAGAAAAGTTTTCAGAAACAATGGAAACTCGACATATTCATGAGGTGTGTTAAAAAAAATTGCAGAAATATCGATTCCTTTGCCATTCTTGTTTGTAATGTCCTTGATACCTAGCATTAATTCCTTGGGGTTTATTTCATCGAGGAAGAAACTGTCGGTTATATAAACGGGAAACAAATCATAAGGGATCTATAGTTGATGATAAATTTCCAATGAGCTTGATTATTATGGTGCAATTGGCATTCAACAAATTGGGGTCCAAGCAAACTTCAGCTGAATGTTTATTGGCCTTTCCTCGAAAATTACTGATAATGGACCAGCTTTTCTCCGATTCATTTTCTGTCTTCTCTAGTCTTAATTTTCAATAGACCTGGTAAACAAGCTTCACCATTTTCCTATAAATGTATTCATTATAGGAATGGGATTTATAATGTTTTTATGTAATGTAAGGACCTTGAGTCCTTGGCAAAGATTTCATAGCAATTTGTTTACCAGAGCTTCTCATTTTTCATCTTGATTTCTTGTACAAGGGAGGAATTGTCAGTCAATAGGTACCCACTTATACAAATACGAGCTGTTTCTCGCTGTTTTACCCGCGTTACCGTCCAGGTCATGATATATCTATATACCAATTTAAATTTGAATCCGTTGAGTTGTTTAGGCGTGAAAAAGTAGAAAATGTAAATTCATACATTACATTCATATATCCTCACAAACTTTACGCATTTATAATATTAATTGGAGTAGTATTAGTAGGATTACCAATGTATTTCATTATAATCCTTGCAGTTTTTTTTGCTGATGCTATTCAATATTGTAGAAGTGGATACCTTTTGATTGACTGACACTCTTATATTAACGTACAACTGAAGCGATTGAACCTAAAATCTTGAAATACGCAGGTAGGTTTTTTGTATAGCATAAATAAGCATCAAGAAATGAAATCAGGAATTTCCACCCTCAAGGGGTAAACATTGGGGTTCAAAAATTGTATTGAATTTCGTCAGTTTTGAAGATGGAAACCTAAAGTTTTGGTTTAATAAAAAATTGAATGGTATGTCACGAAACTTAATGTGACAAACCAAATTCTAGGCGGGTGAAGCCACGTGCAAAAACTAGGATACATTAAATGAATTGTACATTCCCTGACTTTGTTGTCAGACAAATAAGTAGCATGTGCTGATAATTATTAGATCCAAATGATATCTTCAAAAAAATCATCAAACAGCTAAGTCAATACCGAAAAAATGCGTCACCGTCTACCTATTTATCAATTTTTTTGAATGATCGTTCATCGGGAAGCCATTTAATTTAATTTATATTGGAAGCATCCGAGGGGGACGTGAACTTTCGTAAATTACAAAGTCGGCGATCGGCTTTTGAGATATTCCACTTAACCGCCGGCTAGCTGATCGTAATTTATTGTTCTGAACTTTATGTCACTGCTCTTTTTTACACAATCATCGTACATCTGGGTGATACCTACGAACGACGGTATTTATTTTCGACTTGGATCTAGCGACGTTTCAGACATGGTTTATAGGCGGTGCAGAAAAACGGTGAGCATGCGAGACGTGTATAATTGATGCTGGTGCGAATGTATGGTCATCGTGAATGGTCTACATGCAGAAAGGGACCGTGGAATTCTAGAGAGGCTTCTGGAAATCTATTTCTTAAAGAATGTAACATTTGATAATGTAGCAAAAACAAATTGAGAAAAATTAAATCAATACGTATAATGAATGTGTAACTGATCACTGTCTGTGCTTATCTTCACTTACCATTTAGCGTTTGATTTATGTCAATCGGTTGCAGATGCAGATATGCAGATACTTTGATCTCATGAAAAAATGGGTGGAACTCAATTTTTTCAAATGGAACACCCTGTATATTTCATCATGTTTGAGCTCTACATCCAGTTTTAGATTAACTTTATTCAGATAATACTATTTCTATTTTGAACCGTTTTCGAGATAAACTGTTTCAAACGGAAACTGACGTGGTTTTCTTGCTCGTTTTTTTGAATTCATCACTTATTTTGGATATTCAACATTTTTTTTATACTTAGTTATATTTCTTTTTGATCCAGTTTTGTAACTGTCTCAGATCAGTCAATTCGAAATTGGTATGTACCTACCTTGGAAAAAGATACAATTTGTATACATTGAGGTATTGGTCTCTAATGTACAACAGTACACATTAATATTTTTGATTCGTTAAATAGTTTGTCAGAAACGGCTAATTAACGCTCATCATGAAAAAGCCCTGTATATCTCAAGCCAGTTATAATAGTACAATATAAATTTCTATTTTCACTAGAAAGTCAAAATTACATTGTTCAGCTGAACAAAGGGATTGGGATAAGCTGTAAAGAAAACCAACTTTATAAAAATATAACATTTATTAGATAAATAAAAAACGTATTTTAAACATAATAAATAACAAACTCTGCATGTTGTGTTCTCAATGTTCAAATCGTTTATTTTTTCTAAGGAAGAACAATGTTTTTCATTTGAGGGTTGTGTAGCAAGCAAAAAGTGAGTGTTTTAAGAAATTGAATGAAAAATATCTTTCTTAATGCAATGACTAAAAAAAACTTAATTGTTTACTAGGAATTTTGATGTGAAATTAACGAAAGTAACAAACTAATGAGTTAGTATCAGCCAAACTAGTTTTTGAGCGAAATATCACATGGGATCTCTTAACAAACCCAGCAGAAGTTTTTATTGCATGTATGTAGCACTCAATGGGGTATTGAAAACAAATCTGAGCTTCAGATACCCTGTGTCATTTTCCATCACTGAACATTTGAGGAAGAAAAAACAAATTCCAGATTTTTGAAGAATACTAAAACTTTTAAATAATAAATTTTTTCCAAAATGTTAGACCACTTTTATTCAGAAAGAAATGTAATGAAGATAAAATAAAAATTTCTACTGGGGTAAGTTCTTCCTTCAACTCTGTTACTGCTTCACAATAAATAATATGCTTATTTTCTTAAATCTAGTTTTCCTTTTTTCAATAAAAAATTCAATATCTACAATTTCATACAAGGCTATCAATATTTTAACTATATACATCTATTTTCTATGCGATATCTGCAGCTAGAACAGAAAAATTTCAAAATTCAAGTGAGGAAAAAATTTCAAAAATTATGGTGAGATCTATAAAAAAAATTAATCAATTGCCCACAGATGAAAGTTTCACTGAATTAAGGTACAACCTTGGCATCCAAGTTGAAATCAAGGAAATTATTTCATCTAACTGTAATTCCATTTTAGTTTTGGTATTAAATATTTTTGAAAGTTTTCATTCAAGCCGCTATAAAATCTCAATTTATACTGAACTAGTCAAATTTCAAACTCTTACCTTACTGTAGGCAAATAATTAGACCAAACTGAGCCAAATAAATGACAGTTTCGTTGAAGACGAATATCTAGTGAAGAGTTTGAAATGTACCAATTCTTCACGTTGATGGTCAAATCGGTGCAGAGAGGTCTAAGGCTATCTATAGTTATTAACGTTCAAGGTCTCAAGGCTGTGCGAGATATAAGGAAAAAGCTCGTGAAAGCAGATATTCCTAACGGTCTCATGCAGCAAAAATTGATATTCACTGAAAATTTTTATTACATCAGTCGATTGCTTTTTTGAACGAGATTTTTTCCAAGGAATTTGTAATTTAGCTAAATGCAAACTTTAATATGCAATATTTAATATTCATTAGAATCATAGTCGAGAAGTATAGAAAGTTCAACAACTCCACTCTTGGGGAGGCGTTACCAGTTTTTTTATTTTATACTTTTCTTTGAAAACAAGCACTTTTTAACTGCCTCAAAATGCAAATGAGTGTTCTAATTGATAACATTGGTATCTAGTAATATATTCTCAATAACGTGATACCAAAAATATGTAGAGTACTTATGTATATATCTTGATATGTGAAAAAGTTCTTTGTGCACTTTTCATGTGAAATAATTTCTTGTTAAACTAGAAAACTGCATGTACGAACTTTTTGTACATATCCAGAGATATCTGCAGTTTTGATTCATGCTTACAATATGCTGTCATCAAGAATATATTAATAATTGATTAGTAAATTTTTTTAACCACCAATTTTTATTTTAAGGCAATATAAGTTTTTCATTTTTTAAAAACAAAACAACATACAAAAATCAGTAATTTATCCCCAAAAACAAGGTTGCAAAATCTCTTCATGACGTTTCTACTAAAAATTTTTTGGTGTGAAGATAGTTACTAAAGTATATTAGACTTTGAAGAACCTTTTTCTAGGCAGCTCGAATAAAAGATCAAGATAGAATCTGAAAAAAAATGTATCTCCCTCAAAAATTAGGATTACTGAACTAGACATGTTTTCCCAAAAAGAATTTAAATTTATTGCATATCACTACCATTTTAATCAACTAAAAACAGCTCTAACAAACAGCACAAAGTAGGAGCCTTCGTTTAGAAAATCAAAGACCTCTTGTGTCCACATAACCCAATCAATTCAAAATTTAATCTTTATAGTTTGTATTTGTGTACACGAAAATTACGTCACTCCTATAGAGGATTTATAAAAATGATAAAACAAAAAATATCTTTGTTGAGATCACTTCTCAGACTTTGCAGGTGCTGAACAAAAATCTTTAAATTTCGAACCCTACAAAATAAATCGAAGTATACGATCCTATTGTATTAGATCATTACTTCCAATCCTTCCAAGCTATTTATGAGTCCTCCACAAATAAACCCCGGGATCTAAAGCCTTTAAACGCTCTCTGACTTTCTGATGACATAATCACACCGCATGCAAATCTATAGGCTCTCTGTAACCTGGTCAGCAACTTCAGATTGGTCCTGACTTGATAAGAATATTCCTCTAGCTAATTTTTTTAATGTTATATCAGTCTCAAAGGGCAAACAATAATAAATTTGCAACAACGAGTATTTGGATACTTATACGGAAACGGAAGCTAAATATTACAGGGGCCTCTTGAGGAAAACTGGAAACTGATTTTTGAGAAAATTTGTAGAAATTGTAGAAACGACTGGATATTGTTTGGAGCCTTTTAAAATTTTGATGCAAGCTTTTCAGATCATAATTTAGAAATTAATGATGAAATAGATTTAAAAATGTTGTTTTTTCAAACTATGGTTCCAGAGATTTCCTCTACAAGTTGCCCCATTTTAGATATAGCATGGCTCGCTCAGATAAAAACCTCATCGTTCTGCTTTTATAAAAACAAAACAGATCACAAACATCTCGATAATCCTACGTGAACCAGTCCAATTCTCTATTCTTATTATCCTTCCTCATTTCAAATACATATGTCAAACGTCAAAAAATGGAGCTCTGATCACAGATTCAACACGTGGTCACTTGACTAGCGCGATGTCCAACATACTATTTTAAAAAAGAACAGTCTTCTCGAGTTTTCTTCCTAAAGTATACAGCCCCGTTGGAGACCTTTTCGAGGTTCGGGACTCGGCAGTCTAGCACTGTCTTAATATTAGCGATAATAAGATGCGAAATGGCAGTTTACTAACTCGTAGAGTGCATGGGCACTTGAGTGATGGTTTGGGGCACTGCAGATACCGTCGTCAACATTGGTATGGTGGAGAGGGTTGGAAACGTGTGCGTAGGGCTACTGTTGCCCGATGTTGTGTTGTGTAATGACTCTTCTATTAGATTGGCTATTTTTTCTCGGTCAACCTAAAATTAAAGAAAAAAATGCTTATCGGGATTCCAATTATCTATGGGGTCATAAAAAAGTAATTTTTACTCAAAAAAATATGTGAATAAGTATAATGTTGATACTCCTCACAAATACGTTGGTTTGGGTGACATTAAAATATGTGGAATGCCAAGAAGAAAACTCAAAATATCATCCAAATATAGCAATTTCGGAAACTCTACCAAATACTTGCCAAATAATGCTCTTTTAAGTAATAGAGATATAGAAGCTTGATAAAAAGCTCAAAATTCTCCTATATGGAGTAGAAAATAATTGAAATGGAAATTGAAATATCTTACAAAGGGGTCTCGCACATATCTATATTTTTGTCACATGTGAACATTTTAACAATCCTTGGGAACTCATCAATAATTTCTTTCTTTTATTGAATCGTTATCAACCCCTAAAAAAGTTTGAACTTCCAAACGCCACTATATTATAGCATAATATACTTTAATGAACCGAGTCTGTTCTTCTATAGTAGTTTTTCAGTGAAACAAAGCATTTTTATATCAGTATGAAATATGAACAATAAACATAACTTAAAAAAGAAACCTCAAAATGTACATATAATTTCAAATTAATATTAATGACGAAGAAAAAATATTAGATTTTTTGTAGGTTTGTTTGCCATGGATGAACTCATGGATTTTAAAAATACTTCCACCTTTAGAAAAGCTACATTATCAACGAGTAGAATGGGCTGTATTTCCCTTTCAAAAAACAAGAGATCTCTACAGAAATAGCAATAATGTAACCCAAGATATCAAAAATTTATCTGCAAGTCATTATTTGGCCCGTGTGCCAACAAGAAAAAGCCCTAAGTAGCTGTTCCATACCAAAACACAGTAACTGACATGAAAACGAAAAATTGGTTGCATTCTGTATATTCTGTGTTTGGACCCATCTTCGGAGCCAATATTTTCATCATTCAGTGGCTCTGGAGATATAGCATGGCACTGGTTTCGGCGATATAGCATAATCACATCGCAGTAACTACTGATTTTTTTGGCTTTTTTTTGTCAACAAATTATCAAATTTTCACAGACTCTGTTTTGGCATGGGGTAGCCGATAAAATTCGTCATCCAATAGTAATGCATCAGTGAACCATCAATGCATTAGTGGACTTGATTATTATTGAAGGATAAACAGCTTAAAAGGTTGAATAGCAAAAGGCAATGATATCTGCCTTTACGGAGATGTCATTTGTAGAATACACTGAAGTTTCCATCCATGAATATTAAAGAAAACGAAGCTCTGTCATTATCTGCAGTGAAATCTGCAGATAATGACAGAGGGCGAATCTCGTTCAGCAGTCGATATCGAAGCTTGTTTTTACAAAAGACTGCCTATGAGAGCCTCTTAAGTTTGTATATTAGTTTATTCAGTTTGCTGTGAATCATAGACGTGCTATGAATCGTAAGACGTACAGTTGAGTTCAGCCTAGTCCCACTGACGAGACCTATTGTAGAGTGAAACAGCCCTTCTTGGTATTGCATTAACAATACTTTATCTTGGGCTCTGATTACAACTTCCAGTGAAAGCTGCAAAGAGTGACAGAGTACAAATCTCGTTTGGGTCCGTGTAGAAGCTTGACTTTACAGTAGAACAAACACATTTGGAACCTTCGTGTATTTTTGACATTTATGGAATGCGTATTCTGTCGATTCCATAGATAAAATACTGCCCTTTCCTGTCATAGGCCGTCAATGCTTCACAAAATTCTACCGGTGGGAACTCAGGCATTGAGTTTTCATCAATCTCCTATATGGAATCTTTGTAAGGGAATATCCAAGCTTACTTTTGTGATAGCATAATTATGTGGACGTTTTTTCATGTTTTAACTCCCTGATTTGCTTTTCCAAGGAAACTATTGAGTAGGAAGGTTCATAAACCACTGCAACCTGCAAGGGTTCATGGTGGCTCATACCTATTCTAACTTTACCAAAAAAAATCCAGCTCCTCAACAAAGCCAGTAACTTGATTCGTTAAGTGATCTTTCGGGTCAGCTGGTAAAAGTGAGACCCTACCAGACGCTAAAAATCTGATGGCTCCGCATCTGAGCACGAACAGAGTCTAAATTTCTTCGTGAAGAAAAAACCACTCCAAGGTCCATAGACCACGGTACATTTTCCTTAATTTAGTGATTACGCTCATAATTGATATTGTGGGATATTCAAGGTGCAAGTTTCTCACCTTGATGCCCTCAACAACCTTAACCATATGAGGACATTTGTCCGTCAACTATATCTGACTATACATTAGATAAAGCCAAGCAGGTAATTTTCATGTCCAGTTTGGAAGAGAACTATTACTGTTAAATTTTAATCTCTACATATGTTAGGAAGAATCTTTTATCATAAATGTATAACTATTTTTACTAAGGAATTCATAAACAAAAAAATAACATTTCAACATAGTACATACAATGTTGGTAAAATTTCTGTTCGATGTACATTAATTGTTTAATTGGAAATTTAAAAAAACCTAACGAAACGTTGTGAAAAATACTTACTTCATTGATAAAACCGTAATGGACTAATTCCTGTGCTAAGAGCCTTGGGCTGTCCCCTGGTGATATACAACTAGTTAACTGCCTATTCATCTTATCATCCATTCGTAGTACAATAGTCAACTGAAAGAAATATTTAAAAAAATCACACAATAATCGATAATTCTGATGATGATTTTAAGGAACAATGAAAAATTGCTCAATTGTTTTACCTTCAAAGTTGGCAGTCTTTCAATTAGGTATATTTCCTCGGTTTATCACAACAGAATATTTCTACAAATGGAATTTCGAACTGTGATGAAATTCCTCAATCTGTTTGATAATCATAACATTTTTCAAAGCATATTGGACACATTATCAAATTATCTGAATATATTTGTGGAGTAATTGAAATGATGCCCCACTTTTCAAATTTACAAATAATTTCTCACAGACTACTGATATCTGCAAAAACGCAATATGATAAAGTAACACCGTGGGAAAACTTCTATGGTGGGTTTTATTCAAAGTTCTCGCATATTGATGAATTTTTGTCAAAAAGGCTTTCAATTAAAACCGTGTAGAGAAGGTGAATTAAAATTATCGAAATATTCAAATAGTAGAACAAAAAATACTACACTAATGTGACAAATTAGAAACGCGTCCCTTTCCTAATTTTTCTGAAAAATATTCACTCAAGTAATGATTATTCTTGGCCAGAAACATTTGATGATGACGAATTGAAACCAAAAATATATCAAAAACAGGGAAGAACATGTCTGTGCCTTATGGTAAAATTGAAACTGTTCCAACCGTTTGATCTGGTTTTAGTTTTTCAAAACATTCATGCCAAACGACTGCAAAATAATCAAAACATTCATGTTTTGATAATGATAGCATAAAATTGACCCCGATATTCTCATCACACGATATCCACAATGACTCACCAATAAATCACAGCTTTCTTCTTTGGACTTAACATCACACATCATATTAATTATTTTCCTAGTTTCTACATCAGTTGGTTCGGGGGTGACGGACTTCACGGATTCCGCCATTTCCGGTGATATCGCCCTGGAACGGGCTGGTGGGGGTTGTTTGGCACCGAAAGCCGTAAGAGGGTAGATGCCGTTTCTGAAAAAAAAACATAAATAATTGTCAAGATGCTCAGCAACTGAACGAATATGCTATTCAAATTTCATAAATAATTCACAAAATGTGTACAGAGGCATAAAAGTTAGAAGGGTTTTGCGAATTCAGCGATTTTCTGCTATCTAAAAAAATGGATCAAAGAATTTGCATAAAATTTTGTGTAAAAATGGAATTGAATACCCAAAAACACTTGAAACGTTGACAGTGGCATACGGTGATTGTACTCTGAGTTAGAAAAGGACTCCCAAGTCAAGTATACCCTGTATGACATCACCGTTCACGTCTTTTGATCAATCTATAAATTATGGTAATAGAAGACCTTAATAAACGTTACAAGCATAAAATAATGAAGTTAGTACAAAAACCATTAAACTACATAGAGATAATCGAATATCCCGATGATTAGATTACCTAAAAAGGGACAAACATCCGATAAATGTTTGATTGACTAAAAAACAAACGGAATCTAATGCGGTATTTGAAACATTATTTTATCAATGTATACATCAAAAGTAGAACTACATTATATTGAACTACATTTATAGTCAGTATTACCGAGTTTTTCATTCTCCTGAAAGCTTTTTTTAATATAGCGTTTAAATAAAATTCAGATAGAAACTTCTTGAACTTGTCAGTAACATTTCACATATTTACTTCAAGAATGAAAATATACTTCCATTGGATGACAATTCGTGAACTAGGTATACTTGTATCCTTTTTCAAATCCTTGAAGGAATATCCTGAAAATTGCATTCATTTACAAGTCAAATCAGACTCTTGCGATATTGGTAAGCAAATAATGTCATTGAATGACAGGAAGGAATCATATTATTTTCATTTGAAGTCAATATTTTTTGTCGAAGCTTATAAGAAGTGTTATATGATGAGTTGAATAAATCATATGTGGATTTTTCTCAAACGCACTACTGTTTATGGGCGATTTTTGTGATTTGGCATTCAAATATAATTTGTTTCGAAAAGTTTTTTAATTTTAGGAGAGCGTAAAATCCTCATAGCTCAAGTACCCCCACAAATAGCATTTAGACAACGTAAGGCAAATATGGCAAGTAAATATTCAAAAATCTACTTTTACATTTACTCGCTTTCCAAGAACGATATGAAAGCGCCAGTCCGTCAAATAATATAAAATAACAATTCATTACTCATGAAAACATTACTGAAGATATTTTCATACAGCTTTTTATAAATGGCACTGAGAAAAAGTAGCCTGGCTATTCATTCAATGAAATCATTCAAACACGTTCTAAATTTTACATAAATTATACCAACCAAGCTATCTGTATAAATCTCCGCAGCATAACCATTTGTTCATCTCGATATAACTGTATTGTCAAACCGATAAAATAATTGCCTACCTCAAAATCCTTGCCAATACAATTAAAATTACTGTAAGCACCACAATCATCAACTATAATGAAAGAAAAACCTGCCCTTCCAAACATCAATTCGTCACCGAGTGAGAAAGGTGAAAGGTATAGAGAGAAAAACCGCTCGACAACCGACAACCACAACTACTCGGACACAGGGAAACAAAGAAAAATCAAAAAATAATGACGTACGACCTATGAAGGCAAGCAGGTGATACAATTTTAGAACAAACAGAAATATATTTTTATCTCCGCCGATGCCAACACATTCGTCATCGCTGTAAATTCCGAAATATCTTGCGGCAACATTCTCTTATTCAGATGTGTGATAATTTTACGGATTCTACACGCCTACAAGTGGTTTTTTGTCGCAATTTAGCTATTAGCGCGATGCCGACAGGAAACCCGCAGGCTAGTATTTACACTAACAAGTAACTGTGTGGATTTTTCATATAAACAATCTCAAAGTCTCAAATTTTAATATATTCTAGTGCATTATTTCACTGTTTTCATTTTGGCCCAAATGTTTTATCAGTCAGGTCTCTCGTGAGTCGCTCTCTCCTAAAAAACACCCGCATTAGGAAAATAAATTAAACGGCCCTAGAATAAATAATATGCTCTTCTTTCTGCCACAAATCTTGATGTTCCAAAGGAAGATTGGCATGTCTTTGCCTAGTATGTAATCCTATGAGCAGAAAAGGCGTTTACAAAGGGAGTTTAGAAAGTCAATTAGGTTTGGATGACTCCACGATGAATATCTTATATTTTGATGATCGTCTGATGGAGTAGTTCACCACGGAGTTGGTTGTCTTTGTTCATTGTCTCACTGCTAAGGATGCCCCCCAAATGATGAAAAATCTACGTCATTGTTAGATGTCAAGATTTGAATCTTTTGCAGAGTACAGGCACGCGTCGCGAAAAAGGATACAGTGTGCAAAGATTTAAATTTTTTACTTGTGTTGACGAGGATCAACTATTCCAAAATTCCGTCCGCTGTTGAAAAATAGCTTCGTCTGACTTCCTTTCAGATAGCAAACTCGTTCTGACAGAGGCCGATTGACTTCTCCGGAACCTCTTAAACAAGAAGATCAACTAAGGGCCGGTTTATCAATACGTAGTTAAATGCTTCTGTTACCTACCTCAAAGCTAAGCTTAGCTAATAGTCAATGTTGCAGTTACTACTCAAATCGTTTATCATACCCTGATGAATGCTAATGTTTAATAACTGTCAGTTAACTAAGGTTGGCATGAGTGACATTTTCAGGGGCTTGTTTCTATTGGAAGATTGATTTTCAAAAATGACTACTGCAACAAACAGTTCATGATTCATACAATATAACCCATATTTCATTACTATTTTCAATTTTGTAATTTGGAATTTTTCATAAGTTCCGAGGACATACGAAAAACGAAAATGAGCAATAAAAGAACATCCGATTTTACCTATCTGTTGGTGTTTCAAGTACTTTCTCTATTTGTTCTAATATGAATAATACTATATTTTTCTCCAACCTGAATCTTTTCACAAATTCCACCTCATCTAATTCATTGAAAGCATCATTACATTCATTTACAATATAAGGTCTTCTTTCTGCTTCAATGAACTCCTCCATGTCACTGAGACTTCAGCTACTAGTTGATGGTAACAATGGTAACGAAAAACAGTTTAACTAGGAGCTAAGTCGAAACCATTAGTCAAATGAGCTTAGCTGGCGATTGATAAACCGGCCCTAAATCACAGAATAATATGTAGTTAGTACTATTCTGTGTGCCTAAATGTTAAACTCTCATCTTGAACTCTCGCCCTCTAGCGCCCTCTGACGGCCACGCCGATTGTGGCCCTTATTGGCGGAGATCATCATTCAGTTGTCTCCATTGCTCGTGTATGTTGTCAATTTTACCCTAATAAATACAAATGTTGAGTTTCTTCTTTTATTAAAACGTTGAATATGAAATTTCTCGATAACTCGTGAAATGATTTCGAAAATATGTATGTATGAATCGACCCCCATACCATTTGCAAAATATAGGGGTAGTTGCTGCCTGCAAGGGATGATGTTTTGAGTAAGAATTCAATAAAAATTGAACCCTCTCAAAACAAAAATGAAGGGGGTGGGTTAAGTTTTTGTTGAAGCATTATAAGAGCAAGATCCATGACCCATCAGACCTACATCAATTCAAGAAATCAGATATATTTCGATGATAAAAAGTTGAGCTTTTTTTTCAGATATTACCATTTCAATTTCTGACGGTCGATCACTGTTGATCACTGTGACAATCTAGAAAATAACACACAGATATCTGACACACATCAGACCAAAACACCCAGAAAATAGCTTCCACATGAGGGTGAAAGCATATTTCCTAGTTTGATAGTGGCGCCCTCTCACAGGAAATTTATTGCTGACTCCCACAGTTATCTTTGGCCACAAGGGTTTTCTACTAGTATTGTCAGAATATAAACTTTGCTAAAGTGATGCAGATCTAGTGGCTCTGGGATTTTGGACTATGAATCTGAAAATAAAACCAACAACGCTGTTAACCGGAAATAAAAGATGAGTGTCAGATCGAAAACTTTCCAACTTCCTCTCGTAGCGCCTAATCGAAAACAGCTCAAAATCCTGAGAAGCAAACACGAACACGCACCTTGATGTGATCCATGAGCTGCGCCGTTAGATTCGAGATGTTCTGACCGGGCGTCGACAGATTCAGGCTGAGGTTGATGCCGCCGTTGAGCATTAGGCTCTGCGAGACGGCCGTCCCCAGGCCGGCGGCGTTGAGCGTCGCCGCCGCCGTCGAGGCGCTGAAGGCAGCAGCGGCGGCGCCGTTGGCTTGCTGATTGGCGAACGGGGAGCCGGTCGGGTTGAAGTTCGCGACGGGGCCGTTTATGTCGGCGTACGAAACGTTGAGGCAGGTGCCGCTCTGGGGGTCCTCGACGATTTTGCCTGGAACAAAAGTCATGATTTATGAGAATTCAGAAGTGGGATGTAATTCAGAGGATTCAGTATTCAACCACTTTTCATGATGGATTTGTTATTCTAAATTACTTGCCAAAAAAAGGAACGGAAAAAATGAAAAGAAACCGAATTCAAATCTCAATGAAAAAATTATCAGTATTGAAAACTTAACTACTTCTTCCATTATATAAAAGAAAACAATGTTTGAACAGTTGTCGTGTGATTCTTTTATGAACATTATTTTCCGTTCCTGTTTTGTCCAATGATCGAACTGGTTTCCTTTTTTTCCTACATTTTCATTTATTGTTGTTTCTGGGCATATTTTAAAAAATGAAAATGGAAATAATTTTCTCATAGAAGCTGGCGTCATGTTCAGCTATCCGCAATGATCAACATTTGCCCTTCAACGGCAAATTACACCATTCTGACGTAAATTCTTATTAGGAAAAGATTTCCATGACTCGAGAATTAGACCACTTGTCAAAATTCTCAATTTTTGTGGTTCTCTCTATGTCAATAAAAAATTCTAGTGCAGTGATTTTTATTATCTAAATAAGTTTTGAAGCCTTCCAAAACTATTTTTTAGAAAAATCAACTTTGGCGTGGATAAACTGTTTCAGTAGCATCAACTTTAGAGCCAGGTACTCATTGGCGAGCCGAGCTATTACAGCAACGGTTACTGTAACCAAAATTCTCACTGTGGACGCTTCGGAAACTCCGCTCAGGAACGGACCTCGAATCACTTGTAGCGATCCGGAGATTGTCGGTTTTTACCCCGAACACAAAGAGGGTTTGTGGACGGTATTGTAGTAGGTTTGTCAGTGAGTACGTGTGGGTGTGCTCGAGCATAATGGCAGAGTGGAGTGAAGAAAGAATATTGTGTTTAATAAAATTGT
>WOGR01001589.1:0-19480 GCA_015342045.1 Leptinotarsa lineolata | reverse complement strand
AGGTTAGCACATCCGCCTTTCAAGCGGAAGACCGGGGTTCGATTCCCCGCCGGGCCACCGTGCTGGGTAATCGCACGTTAAAAGGTGAGGCCTCGTTAATCCATTGCTCGCACATGTTTCGACTTCTGAGGGTTGACGTTTGTCAGCTGGTTAACGAAAAGAACAATTTTAAAACATTTTTTTAAAAAGGCAACTTCAATCCGGTAGACTAGCCATCCAAAATGTTTTAATACTGTCACATCTTTTCAACTAAATTTCCTTCGCGTAGATAAGTTTCGTCAAGATAAATAATATTTCTATCGTCAAAACTCTCCTATCTGCTATAGATCCTCTCCAAGAAATAATATCATCATATTTGATTAGGAGTGATTTTCTGTTTTGAATCTTTGACATCAACATAGCTTCACCTCTCAGTCTTATGAATCTCAAATACTGCACCTATTGAGACCAATTCACACCAATTGGTATATAACCGATGGAAAATTCGACACGTTGTTGACCTATTTATCAACCATCGTATCCATCTAAAAGTTTCTTATAAAGCCCTGTATTGAATTAGACGCAAGTAACGGTGCGGCAAACTGTTAATTAAATCACCAACTAATTGCCAACCTGCTCTCTGCCATAGTAGAACGGACTAAAGCAAAGGAAGAGCAACTTGTCAGTAATTATTAATTAACAGCACGCTTTCAGCCAGCTTTCTGAGCTTTTACCGGCTTCTCTCAAGCTCTACGTCTACTCCGGAATATGTTTATATAAGGAACGTACGAATTTGGTCCTTTTTGACACGGATGTAGAGATCACAAGGCTCTTAGTAGTGCGCTTAATAGAGGTTATATTTCAGGGAGAGACTGCAATATAGTATAAAGATTTCGAACAATTTCTCATTAAGCGCAATAAGCTACCGATTGTCATTTATTTTCTACGCAATTGTGAAGGTCTTGTCTGGTGTTGAACTGCTACAAAATTGAGTCAAACATGTCAAATAAACGAGGATAATTATTCGTCTGAAATAACCCTACAGAGCACAATTATTTTGATTTATCTCAAGAGGTATTTCTCCGTTCTTATTGATCGCCGGGTTATCAGTCAATTCTGAAGGTTCAATATTCGAATTCCATAGAGATCTGCATCGAAACTTTTCACAACGGTCGGGAAAATTGTTTGTCTCTGTTGTTTTAATTCCGGAATTAACTACAATTGAAGCATTTGAAGATTTGCGGTAACAAAGGAAGTTTTTAATGAATAGAAATTATGAAATTATGAAACAACAAAAAAAATCAATTAGCGCTCCGAGGCGACTTGATTGACTCCAGTAGCGCATTTGCAGGAAAACCCGGAAAAACCCGCAGCACCACAGCATCTGAAGATCCTGATCTGCCAATGTCCCTTCTTTCATATAACAAAATGTGGGGCGTCTCCAGAGGTTCCAATAAATTCAACATACCACCAGAAAATTTTGTGACACGACTATCGGCAAATTAAAATCAGTCCGCTTCATCTTTGACCAAAGCGTAATAATGACCAGATTCAACGTCAGAACCTCAGTGAACGATGACTGAATGAAGATTATAACAGTGGTCTGCTAGACTAAAAATATCTATGGACGATTACTAAAGCGTTCATTTATTTCAAACCCTCGTAAGAGTTTGGTTGCACATCAGTGTTATTATTAGATTAACTGGTGCCTCAGATAATAGTCAGTTAGTTTGGCGGATACTTGGCAATACAGCTAATCATTACCCGTAAAAAACTCTATTTTCAGATCATTGAGCAACAAGCTTTACACGGACTGGTTATCAGTCATATTAGGAAGTGCTAGTTGAAGTTCCAGAAAATCACATACGTTTTTGCTTACTCTTGAACATGTACTACAAAGTAAACTGGTGAGGATTTTTCCAGCAAAAGATCTACAAACACAAGATGAGATAGACTGTACAAAGAAAGTATATTCAGATTGTCCATTATTATATTCGGGTTGTTTCAAAAGTTTTTTCCGTTTAACTGTCATGTGTTTCTGTACTTCCGTATTTCAATGAATAATTATATTCCACTGTGTCGTGGTGTACACTGATCGATAGAGAATTTTTTACTCGATACATTGATGCTGTTTCTTTTTCAGATTTCAATTTTTTGTCTCTTTTGTCTCTTCTTACCTGTCTTAAAAGAAAAGTATTTTTCCTTCTTGTTGTGTAACAACGTAGGTTTTCAAACAGGTAACAACACAATGTAAAGACTTGACAAAAATGTATTGAGGTCAATAGCTTGAAAGAAAATAATCAAATTGAATTTAGCAGCGGCTGTCACCAGATGCGGATTTCTCCACGTCAAATTTTGGATGCTAGGCAATTCCGAAAAGGCCGGTCTTTATGAAATCTGATCATTTGGTATACCTACTTATAGATTCTTTATCATCATATGATTCCAGAACGATGCCCAATATGGTCTAACTGAATTTTAATCTAAGTAAAGATACTCTTCACCTACTATTCACTTCTCGATAGATTGACTGAGAAATCTCTGATTTTATTTTGTTTTCTAATTTTCACCTTACTCTAGGAGGATGGTATTTTTCTCAACCCGAGAGAAAATGAAAGTCCAAGGTTTCGAATATAGAGTATAATGAGTGAAACAACGACTCTATGGACGAATAAAATATACAACGTGTAAAATCTTATGTTTAAAAAAATATTTGAATTCTATAAAATGAAAAAATTGAACAGAGAAAATACCGTCAAATTGACTGTGCTATTTACAGTACAAAATACTTTCAGTTTTACTTTTTCTTCAGGTAGAGTGGTGTATAACCTTGAATTTGCTACATTTTATAATTGAAATCTGAACTCTAGCTAACTAACCCACATTATGAACCCAACGATATATATCATATTTGTAAACAGAAAATGAACTAGATGTGAACTCTCTTGATATCAACTGGTTGGTATATAAACGAAAAAACCCTTACATAACGCCTCTTTGGTCAACCTCTAGGTTCTATTGATCCGGTGAGTCGTCAACACCAACACTTTCATTTTGAATTATTTGAAATTCCGCACCACGCCCCCTAATAAATTCATTCTTTTATTTTGGCCACCATCCTCAGCCTCGACGGCCGAGAAATGAACCCCTTGACGGGCCCTTGTAACCGCTTCCCTCCGTGGCACCCGCAAGACTCTTCTCCTCGCCTTTCAAAAAGCCAGGAAAAAATCATAGGTGCATTGTCCCACTTCGTTTTTCTCTCAAACATTTCTTTGTGTCAACTTATTTATGCTTAGTTTACAGATCTTCCGCTACATTCGAGGCAGTTTCAGCTACGTGACCATTATATCTGACTATGCATTCTATTCGAACGCCGATGACTTTTGTTTATATGAACAAACACTCTTCGGTCCAGCCATAATGGAAGGAAGATACAGGGCCGAAGCTCGAAAATTCATAATTGAAGAAATCTTTCTCTTAGCGAAGTTGAAATGAATATTAACATACATAGCTTTTGCTAGGTATTACAGTTGGAAGATTGCTTGCGTTTAGCCTATTCCCAAAGAGGGCAAGAAGAATCTTCCAAATGACTATAGACCAGTCGCTTTACTATCAGTGATATCAAAAATTATGAGGAAAGCCGTTAACTACCATATCCTTGAATATTTGGAAGGCTTCAACATCTTGAGCGACCATCAATATTATGGCTTTCGGAAACGAAGATCAAAAAGCGACCTTCTATCGTATGTCACTCATATTTGGAAATATTCATCGATGACCCTGCAAGTGACCGTTGATGGATATCTCTTGAATACTTTCATCATCAACGCTGGTGTTCCTCAGGGATCCATATTGCCTCCAACCCTCTTTTTATTGGAAAAAACCAACAACCCAATATGTTGCTTTGCTGACAATAGAACACTTGTCTCGTCATTCCATTTGAATCTTAGGAAATCGGCTGCGGATGCGCACCTTCACCGGCAGCAGGAGGTTGCATATCTTAATGAGGATTCAGAAGCGACTTCGAACTAGGGTGAAAGTAACCAGGTTCAATTCAATGCCACGAAAATCCAGGCATCGGTTTTCTTCAAAAATATAAGTGCCTCCGAACCGGATATAATAATGTCAGGACAGATTATTCCGCTTTCTACTTCGATAAGTTTGTTGGGGGTCAAAACGGACACTAATATATCTTGGCACAATCATGTCACTAGAATTGCGAAGGCTTCTTCTCAAAAAAGTGAAACACTGTTTCGAACCAGAAAACTTTATACATCTCAGCGACTTTTGATGCTTTATAAAGCTCAGATCAGACCTTCCTTGGAGTATCAATTGTTCTCTTGCATGGAGCTCCGCCTCTAAGCATACCCTGAAGCTGCTGGATTCTATCCAGATGAGAGTCATCTGCCTGATTGGAGACGCGAACATCACTTATAACCTTGATAGTCTGGAACATCGAAGAAAGGTTGGAGATTTTTGTCTCTCCTATAGATACTTTCACTGAAAGTACTCAAGTGATTTGGCAAATTTGATTCCACCAAGATCTGTTCATATCAGAAATACGCGACGAACTGTAGCTGCTCATCGTTATGAGGTTCAACTCAGTACACCCTCGAACTTCACTGTTTAAGAACTCTTTCCTTTGGAGAAATGCGTTTAAGTGTAATAAACTTCCTGAGAACGTGTTTCCAAATGGATTCAATCTCCAGCGATTCAAATCCAATGTGAATCGCTATTTTCGCACGGGCACCACTCTCAGAGCGCCTTGAGGATTTTCTTGCAGTGCTTGTATTCTGTCCTTGAAAAAAATTCATTCAAAAACATGAATAGTATTTCAAAATAAGTTTCAATACACAATTCGCAATTGTAAAATCAGAAGTAAAGATGATTTCATTATTCTTTCTGAAAAATGATAGTGAACTTTCAATTCTTCAGATCATATGACACCAACAATCAACAAATATTTTTTGCATAGTATCAAACATGGTGACACATTTTAGGTGAGCATTTATATCTTGTCTCACGGATGTTTGTAGTGAGTAATTTAATGTTGAAAGTAGTTAATTTGATAGGATTTTTTTTCAGATACAAAATGTGCATGATCTACGCTAGTTTCTTTGAAAGTTTTCTATATTTTTTTTAATAATGATGATGAAATACATACCCAAAAAGAAGTTTTTCCAAAAAAATATTCCCTTTTCAACAAATACAAAATATTTCATAACTCAAACTGAAAATATAATTGTCCCGAACAATATTCTCAGTTGAAATTGAGGTATGAAAACAATATAACAATAATGATATAATTCTATAACCACGAGTTGGTCGTAATTTGAGGAATCCATAGAACTTAGGGTTGGAAGAAATAGACGTTCATTAGATGCTAATAAAGACACTCGGTTATTGTTCCTTTGAGGCTGCATTTGACAGGAACAAATTTAGAGCAGTTTTGAGATGAGTTTGTTGCTTGTTTGGATGTGAGTAAAATAATAATTATTGTTTCTCAGTTTGAATTTTAAATGGGAAGCAGTTGATATATTGAAATATTACCAAAAATCGAAACTACATTCAGGGCGTTCCAACGAAAACTTGACCTCCCCTGTAAGTCAGAAACGGACATATAATCGAAAATTTCGAAGAACACGACAATTTTTATTTCTAAGGGGACTATTAAAACCATACCTGAAACTTCAACCCCCTGCGGCCAGCAACTTCCCCTATATTTTTTTCGATGGTATGGGGGGTTGAGTGATACATCATTTGAAAGGTCTTGTGTCCCTCTATCACCTCTGTGATTTGTTTAAATGTTGAACGTTTCATTTATGAGAACAGAAAATTCGCTGTCGTTCATTTTAATGAGGAAATCAACAAGAAATATCAGTGGAAACGACATCAACACATGATTTGTTTAAAATGACCTCCACCTAGTTCCATACAATAATGCAGTCTACTCTCGAAAGCGTTCCATACATTATTCAAGATGTCCGGAGTCAGCAATCGGCATTAGCGCACGATTCTCTGTGGCAGGTTTCCTAGATTTGTAGTCTTATAGAGTATACTTTCGACTTCAGGTGTACCCACAGAAAGATATCCATCTATGTGAGATCAGGTGATCTAGCTGGCCACTCCATTAGACCCCTTCTGCAGATCCAACGCATTGGAAAACGTTCGTCCAGAAACTGTCTCACCCGAACATCAAAATGTGGGGGTGCACCTTCCTGCATTTTCTAATATTGTTATCATTTTCTAAAATTTGTGTGATCATTGGATCCACAAAGCCTTGTGATAGATTTGAGTATGTCTCCATTGAGATCACCAAATGAGGATTTACATCGCTCCAGTAACGACAATTTTGTCTATTCACTTCACCATTCAACATGAAAGAACTTTCGTCTGAAAAACGTGTATTGCAAAATAGGTTTGGGTTATTGGTCAATTTCCTGCTGAACACCTCACAAAACTGAAGTCAACTATCAGGATCATCTTCGTTCAATCCCTGAACTAGCCTTATTTCAAAGGGATGGAATTTGTAGGCTTTCAAAATCCGAAAAACACTAGTAGCTGATTCACCAGATGCTCTAGCTACCTGTCTGATAGATTGTCGATTATCTCGTTGTACATGTCCTAAAACTGCAACTCCAACTCCATCATTATATACAGGACGGGATACTTCATGGTTTCTGTTATGAACAGAACCTGGAATTTATTCATTAACTGTTCAACGTATTGATGGCTCACGTTCTGGTCTGGATGATTCGTACGATAAATTCTTGCAGGAGCTTTAGCACATTCATTAATTCGATAATAGGTTGCAATAGTTTCTATTTTTCTTCAGTAGAATGAACCATGTTGGAACCCATTGAACAAGGATGACTGAATACCACCCACTAACGTTCAGTGTTTGTCAAATTCAACCTTTTTTTGGGAAAAAATAGAAAGAAGTGCATTTGTAGATCGAATTTAACAAAAAATTACTCGAAAAAGTTGTGTCTACGGCAATTTTATATGCATGTGCCAAATTTTATGCAACTAGGATAAAGTTAACGTTTTGCCTATTTTTGACCGAAATCCCCTTTATTATAAAAAACAAGTTCGGTTATTTGTCATCAATTCATGTATACATAAAAAACTCTTCATGAAATTTATTTTTTCTGATACATTTTTACTTATACGGACATTTTTAGAGAGAAATTGAAAATTTGCTATAAAAATTTCAACATGACTGGTGCAAAGTTTCAATCACTTGGCTATTTTCTCAAACAAACGTCAATACCTTCAATTTTGAAAAAGTAGACACAACTCAAAAACTGCAATAAGTATTAATAAAATCACTATAGTTGAAATTACATTAAAATTTCAATATTCAGCATTTACAGATTATTTATAAACACTAACTAGGGCGGTAAGGATGCCTAATCACGTTGAATAAAATTTTTAAGTAGGTCTTGACAAACAAAATGCATACTATAGTAGTGTCAAGTTGTTGATTCACTTGTCAAATTTTTAATAGTTATTGTTGCAATAATGTTGTGTCTTCAGGAAAGAATAGAAATAGTTTTAATATGTGGTGAGAATACACCATACCGGCAAGTAGCTAACATTTTTAATGAACGGCATCCAGGAAAATATGTTCAACATACTACTGTGTCAAGGATAATGTCGAAATTCAGAGAAACAGGATCCGTAGCAAATCAATTTAAGAAAAAGCACACTCCAAGGAAATATGATGAGGAGGCCCAACTCTTTTTTGAAAGTTATTGAACACGGGCAAACGAGCATAACCGATATTATAAAAAATACCGATTACAAGAGAGAAAGTGTTAGAAAAATTTAATTAAAGAATAAATTTCCGCCTTACAAGCCAAAATTTATTAACACATTGGAAGAACGAGATTTTGATGTCCGTTTGGGGCTTTCATTCTGCTTTCAAGGAGAGAGAGAGAAGAAAATGTAAAGATTCCGTATAAAATTTTATGGACAGATGAGGCAACGTTCTCTTCAAATGGAACGGTAAGTCCTCAAAATTGCCGATGGTGGGCCCAAGAAAATCCCAATTTCACAATTGAATGTGGTGATCAGTATTCCTTTAAAACTAATGTATGGTGTGGGATACTTAACGACCAAATAATTGGGCCATTTTTCTTTACGGAAAATTCATCATCCGTCGGTTATCTCAACCTTTTAAATAATGAGGTTAGTGGAGTTTTAGATAATATGCCTTTGAATATTAAATACGACCTATGGTATCAGCTTGATGGCGCACCAATACATCACCATAATTTGTATTGAACGTGGAGGACGACATACTGAAATGTAGGCTATAAGTGTTTGACAACCTCATTTAGATCAATGAGTAATTTTTTGTACCCATTTTTATTTTCTATAATATTATTGTTGTTTAAAATTTATAATGACAATAATAGTTCTATCAAAATTATTTGCATTTTTTTAGTTGCCTCTGCTTTTTTGAAATCAAAGGTTTGTTTGAGAAAATAGCCAAGTGATTGAAACTTTGCACCAGTCATGTTAAAATTTTTATAGCAAATTTTTAATTTCTCTCTAAAAATGTCCGTATAAGTAAAAATGTATCAGAAAAGTTAAACTCCATGATGAGTTTGTTATGTATAAATGAATTGATGACAATTAATCGAACTTGTTTTTTAAAATAGAGGGGATATCTGTCAAAAATAAGCAAAACGTTAACTTTATTCTAGTTGCATAAAATTTGGCATATGAATATAAAATTGCCGTAGACACAACTTTTTCAAGTAACTTTTTATTAAATTCGATCTAGAAATGCACTTTTTCATTTTTTTTCAAAAAAAAAGTTGAATTTGAAAAACACATATGGGAAACTTTTCGAAAAAAAAGTTTCCCATATGGTGCGCACTTTAATGGTGACACTGAATATGAAGAGTTTTATTTAGCTTGATAACATGATCCTCGAGTTTGAGTTTATTACTTATGTGAAATTCTAAGAATTCAGAGGACAATTTTACCTCGAGAATGTTGTTATTCGAACAAAGCTGTGCTGTGGAAGTTTACATTTGATGGTGAGGAGATGGGTTTTATTGAAGTTTAAAGGAGATTTGGGGCATTCTCTTGATTTTAGGGGAAAATCTACAGATGGAATCCAAAGGGAAGGGATCAACTCTCGTAAAGAAGACGGGTGTATACTCAGAAATCAAATAGAACTCGAGTGCAGGCAAGGGGATCATTCATGGAGAAACATATAAAAGCATCAACATAGCTTGCAGAAAGTAGTAAAATGCGCGTCATGAGCGTCGAAAGACAGCGTTTTTGTTCTGATGAGTGAAAAGTGTTTTCAATAAATTCTTTTCACGCCAGAGATTTCAAATTCTACTTGTGAATTCAAATGATAGTTCCATCATCTCGTTACTCAAACAAAATCGATTGCTGATTTCAAATATCGAGGAATAAATCAATCATCATGACTATTGATATTTGACTATTTCCATTTTTCATTCAGTGAGAAAAGTTTGACTGCTTCACATAAATAGTCAATAAATTTTTATGGATATCGAAACAATGCTATTCATGAAATATTTTTAATGATCCAATTCCCATAATTGTGATGAATTCAATTGAAATTTGATAACAACTTCATTTTGATATCTTTCTTAGTGGAAAACATGTTTTACCAATGTTGAAAATGCAGAACACAATTCAACTGGCTATTTTTGTAGCAATCACCTTATTTCCTGGTAAGTGAAAAACATGTCGATATTGATGAATACTCACATTTCAGAGAGATCCTAACTGCCCATTATCACATTTTTTTTCAATCAACATATTTCATGATGATATGCCTTTTCTGAAATATTCGACTGTTTTCACGCTTTTTTTGGATAGACTCGGCCATTACTTGATGAAGATTCATAGTTCCACAAACTACTCCGGAAACCACTTGATATTCAACAACTATCACAGTAGTTCTTTCGTAGTAAATAACATATAGCAGTATGCTAGTCTAGCAGTACATCGAAATGTTGTGTAACAAAAACCCACGCACATGGATAGGTACCTGCACGCACTATCAAACCATTATCCTAGTCAAAAGAGAGGAGTCAGTCAAACAGTCCTTTTCTGTCCCTCAAAAGGACCAAAATATTGAACAGATCTATAATCATCCTGGGTCGATCTCTATCTGCTGAAGCAGTTCTGAGAGATGTCGTCGTCACCACTTCTTATTGAAACTGAAGCACGAAAACACAGCACCACTTAGCATTGTTTCGACCGAAATACGTCTCATCAGTGATGCTAAACCAAATCACGAACAAATTGTTGGCTTCAAATCTCCCCAACGGACAACCCTCAGAAAGTAAAGGCGGTGACGTTTTCCCCTAGGAAATAATGAGATATTTCGAATAAAATATCGAAATTCCGATATGGAAAGCAGTGTATAGCTTTAGATCGGAACAGATCATTCTTCCACTCAGTATCTTGTATATTAGTGCATATTCCGATATCGAAAACGTTGTGCTCTGAAAGTCTTATACCAAACATTTTTGATAATTCCTGTTTTACTGGTTCTAGATTGTTCAACTCTTGATGGTGAAACTCCAAGTCTGAAAAACTACGAAATCCATCGAATGAGATACCAGAAAGTACCTTACGTAGTTTCTATCATTCAAAATAATAATCACATCTGTGCGGGAACGATCATTGAGAAAAATTGGATCATAACATCTGCACATTGCGTAGAATGGCAAATCAACCTAGAAATACAAGCTGGACTAGTTAATTTGATGAATCCTGGCAGTTACCTACAGAAAAGAAGAGTTGAGAAAGTTTTCATACATCCTCTTTACGTTGACAGGTAAATATTTTGAAAAAACCACCCCATGAGTTGTAAGTTTCTCTAGAGTTCACATAGAATAGGTCTTCTTGATAGTAGTACTGATACTTCTCAACTTTGTTAACAATAATCTAGCGGTAAACCGTAAAAATGTTGGGAATGGAGTGGAAACCGAATCTTTCTCCACGATAATGATTGATTTCTTTTTGTTTCAGAAACGGGTCTATGCAATATGATGTCGCCCTTCTACTGTTAGAGACAAAACTTGACTTCAACTTAGCCGTTGAGTCTGTTGGTATACTCACTTCTAGCCAACTGGAAAGTCTTATAGAGCATCAAGAACCTGCTGTCATCTCAAGTTGGGGTTGTAATGAATCCGCCGATGCTGCTGTATCCAATACTTTGTTTTCTGGAGCAGTAAACTTACTCAGCAACGAAGGTTACTTTTTTTTCAGTTCATTTGGAGTTCTACACTGATTCCGTTAGTTTTATTTATACAAGCATGTTTTAAGAAATCTCAGTAGCCACTGAGAACGTAATAAATAGATGATTTCGCACATGAGCACGAGAAATATACCACTATATATTTTAAAAAGTAGGACAGAGGTGGCATAACTGATTATAATATAATCAGTACGAGTGGCTCGTGCTGGTTTTCATAAAAGAAAGAGTGAGAAAACTTGGAGTGGCAACATTGCCTCGAGCAAAACAGCTGCGCCCCCAGACGAAGCTTCTGTTCACTATGACCAGGAGGAGTTTGGCCAAATGCGCTCGACTAGAAAGCAATGGCTATGTAAATTGAAGAAGAAGAAGAAGCGAACTTCAGGATGTCGGTTTTTCGTGACGTACATCGTAAAAATTCACTCTCATCACTATTCCCTAACGCGCCAAAAGAAGCATAACTCCAAAAATGAAAAACTTTGTCGGAAAGTACCACAGTGTTGCCATCTATCTCATTATTCCTCTCAAGAATCCATTTTTGGAGAAACTTGATAAGACTTTCATTGTATGTAGAGACGATAGCTTGTATATAATTGGTCTGCCCTTTTTGAATGTATGAAATATAGCATGTCAATACCTATTTGGTATCAACCATTTTTTTAATCCTTCAGGCTAACCTCTTTGTTTTTTGCAGCAGACGTTATTGAAAACAATAGTTTCAGACAGAATAAAGAGGAAATTAACACTGAAAATCCTGACTACCTGCACTCACGTGTCAGGTCATTCTATTCAACCGATACAAACGAAGCTACGCATATCTCTAGCAACAAACTAATAATGTAATATCTGAGATCCATTTGCAAAGTACATTTTGAAAGAGAGCAATACTATTGAATTCATTTCACTAAATTCCCAATAGTTTGGGAATTGAGTGAGACTCAGAACTGTCGTAAATATGATAACTGGTATTTGAGTTCAGAGTTCAAACATTTGCTCCACGAAGTTGCTTACAGATTATTCTGCATGACGCTATTTGAGTTAGATCAATTTCATTGCACCAGATTTCTGTTGGTGCCCTATTTTTGTGTTTCGTTGGAATCGTTACATTTTGAAACAAATGGTCAGTCCAATTCAGTTTGATGTTTAAGACCTTACTTTGAAGCAGAAAGTTTCTCAAGACACTTTCGAATAAAAATAATTCAAACAAAAGTGTGAAGTAATCAATTTGTTAGCCTGTAATCAGCCTCGAATGTGAAGAGTTACATATCCGGTTGATTTTGATCAACTCAAAAGTGTCAGTTATGGATAATTACCCATTTAGAAACCTTCACATACTTGGTACTTTTTCCGTTGATTAACATTCTTCTTTCATTCTTCAGAATGTGTAAAACTTCTACCAACCAACAATGGAGATCAGCTCTGCAGTTCCACGAAAAATTCAACTATGTTCACTGGATACTTGGACAGCGGCGGCCCTTTGGTGATAATGCATAAGTTAGGAGGTTTCATCATACACGGAAAACAAAATAGAGATGAAGATCAACCATCTCTTTCCTCGGTTCATGCCAGTGTTCCATCTTTTGGAAGTTTTATTAAATCATATATTCCACATTTACTTCCTGGTGAAGAACCGCTACCAAGAGAGATGATCAGCAGAGATGATTTCATACAGTTCGATTTGATTCTTCAATCTGTCCACTCTTCTCAAGGATACAAGCTGTTCAGAATAGATTTCAACTTGAGATATCCTCAAAGTTGGGAAGCTAGAAATTCACTGGAAGATACATGTACAAGCGATTATGATGATAACTCGGAGAATTACGAAGTTTGGATATTGAGTACAAAGGTAATCAGATCCAATGTGGAACAAGGGAGAGGGTTCAATTCATTCTTCCCTACCTTTGAATTTGATATTTCTGCATCAGTTCCTCGAAGTGTGGAGTTATTTTCATAGTTGAAAAAATGAAGGTTATAGTTGGGGACTAATAAAAAATAATAAATTTCAGTAAGCATTTCATTTGTAACATGTTGTCTTCATCAGATCTGACCTATATCTACAAAAGAACATTTTGTCTATTTCTTCAAAGATGAAGAATATCTGAAATTGCCACATAGCCTCCTGGATCCATGCGGAGGGGGCGTCACCGAGGTTAGGTGAGGAAGGTAGGTCAAAAGTGAGTGAATCTATTCGAGCTTCCTTAAAAATACGTGACCTATCCTAACCAGACCTGTGCAGTTCTTGCATACTGCCTACTGCCCAATATCACTCCAGTTGTCTGAAGCATGCAGAGGTGGTGCCCATCCACAAGACCGGTAAAGCTAGATACCTGACTGATAGCTATCGCCCGATCTTGCTGCTCAGTGAGGTCGCGGAGGTCATCGATAAAGCACTGCTGAGTAGACTTCTTCGCCTAGAGGGGAAGATAAAACTTGTCCTCTCCACTGATCCGAGTTGTTCACGGGATAAAGGAATATTTCCATCAGGGGATGAACACAGTTATGGTCTTGCTGGATAGTTAAAAAGCCTTTGACAAGGTGTGGACTGGATGGTTTGTCACCAAAATATGGTCGGCAGGCATGCCTTTATTCTTGATTAGGATTTTTGAATCCTTCTTGACCAGCCGAACTATGCGTGTGAGTGTGGACCAAACTAAATCTGCACATTACCCGATTGTAGCAGGTATCCCGCAGAGGTACTGCTTGTCACCGCACCTGTATTAACTGTACACGGACGACTTTCTCATGTGAGAACGAATGTGGGTATCTATGCGGACGATACCGCAATTTACGCTAATTCGTTCTCAAGCGAGGTGGCCAAGCAGCAGCAGTAGATCTACCTCGACAAGATGCTCGTACAGTACTTTGACAGGCACCAAATTGAGATGAACACATTGAAAACTAAGCACGTCAACTTCACGAAGAGATTTACCAACATAAAAATCTTCTGGAAGTTGCGAATCAAAAGCATGAGCATTGTGGAGCAGAGAAACAGACGATATCTGGAAGTTATTCTGGATAGGTGCCTGAAATTTCACGAACCATTGAGCCGTTGCGGTGATAAGACGCACATATCCGCTCATTGCATGCAATTCCAAGCTCAGTGTTGACAACAAGTTGCTTATTCACAAACAAATAATGAGGCCAGCTATGTTGTTTGCCTATCCTGTGTTCTGCAGCATCAAGAGATCTCCTTCACAGGGACCCAAAAGTGTTCCGTATCTGCACGAATAGTGACAGATACTTGATGTGTTGGATGTGACTGGAGTGGAGACAGTCACTGAATATATCAGGACACTGTCTCCGAAATTCTTCAAGTCCTTTCTGCCGAAAAGTCCGCTGACAAAGGACGTCAAGGATATCAGGAGTTCATAATTAGCCCCATTAACATGGGCTGATCTATGATTCATTGGTTATCTTCCATGAACGGCAAAAACACGATCACGCTTAGTTAATGAAAAAATTGGATAAGATAATGATAGCAGAAATACTCTCAGCTGGTTTTTCAATGAACTTTTCCTAGGACTTCCTGGTCAACTATTATAAGCTTAAATAGGTCAAATGAGATATAGCAATATTGAAATCGCACCGCAAGGATAAATCTCGAGTGAGCTTCGGCAAGAAACGAGACGGTTAGGTTAGGTCAGAAATGAGTGGGTCTATTCGACCCCCCACCGCAACTCTCGAGGGTTTATTGTGGCTCACACCTATTCAAACTCGATCAAATAAACCAAGCTTCTTGACGAAGCGGATTAGTTTGTATGCTGAGTGATATTTCAGGTCATATGGCAGAAGTGTGGCTCTGAAAACCTGATTCGGTCCATGGCGGAACAGGCACAGAGTATATGCTCTGCAGTTTCATCATATTCCAAACAGAGACGACACACAATGTCTTCTGAAAGTCCGAGTCTCTGCATATGATGATTCAGACGTCAGTGACCTGTAAGGAAGCCTGTTAAACATCGTAGTTGATCCCTACTAAAGTCCAACAACTTTTTGGTTTCAAGCTTCGAAGAATGAATGAACGCCTTGGAGTGAGCCAATCCTGGGAGATTCTGCCAGAAGTCTTCCAAACTTCTTGCCATCCAGGTGTTCAATGTATGGCAAAGCCTAAAGCAATGCCAATGACAGGTTCTGGTCCGATAAAGCTACTTGCAGTACCTTCCTTTGCAAGGGAGTCAGCAGCCTTGTTGCCTTCCAGGCCAGTGTGGTCAGGAATCCAGACCAGAGACAATTTGTTGAGTCTTTCTACTGAGGAGAGTCATTTTTGACAATTTGCTACCGTTTATCCCAAGGGTCAGAGACAGAATTGGAAAACTATTGGATAAACACAACATCAGAACAGTTTTCAAACCCACTAGGAAGATACAACAAAGCCTCAGGTCGGCTAAAGACAAAAGAGACCCATTATCAGCAGTAGGGGTCTACCGTATACCGTGCACTTGTGGGAAGGTATATATCGGAACCACCAAACGATCCATGGAGAAAAGACTGAAAGAGCATTAAAGGGACTGTAGACTAAGCCAAGCGGACAAGTCAACTGTGGCAGAACACGCATATAGTGAAGGAGACCACATAATTTTGTTTGAAAACACAGAAATAATCACCTCCAACCAGGGATACTATAGCCGACTGGTACGGGGGGTGATAGAGATCCACAAACACACGGAGAATTTCAAAAAAAAAAAAGAAACGGTGAACATCAATCGAATATGGAACCTCATTTATAGGAATTCGAGAATAACGAACAGAATGAAGATTGTTAATGTTCCAGGTACGAGTACAGGCACAAGTGCGGGTACAAATACAGGTACCAATAAAACTGATTACCTGACAAGGCATAAATACGCTTTACGAAGCCTAAAAGTTAGTCATCAGACAGCAAGTCATGATGGTTCAACCTCTGAAGAAGCTAGCTACACGCGCCAGCGAAACGTCGGGAAGAAATTCCAAAAATCCACGGCTTTCAGACTTGGAAAACAGTGACACTGAAAACCTCAGCCGCAAAAGTCTAAACCATTTTGTATTCGGTTGGGTATTTTTCTCAGTAATATCCAAATTATGCTCTCATTTTTGATACAATCGCAAATGAATTAGTAACGTTGAATTCAATCGAATTTTTTTTTGAAAAATAGTCACCATTCGAAACATGGTGTTTAAACACGAAAATGTAATCAAAATCAGGACATTAAAATGTCCTGATTTTGATTTTTCAACATCATCTCATGTCCCTATATAAGTTTACCTCCAAGCATGGCCACGACAACTGACTCTTAAGGAATGAAGTTGACATAAAAATGTCTGATTCTGATTCAGAATTGTTTTAGAAACAAGAACATGGTGAAAACAAAAGCAACTCAAGTCTCTTTAAATACACCTAATATTCTAGAAGTTTACTTGAGACTGGTTCGATTGATCAGAACCGGTCATAACAAATGAAAATCTCGGTAGAAATTAGACAAAAGTAATTTTCTCTATCCTATATTTATGCCAATAAAATGAATATCCAATTTTTCCAATACGTCAATACAAGCGATAAGAACCAATCAATTTCAATTGTGTTCCAAACAAAGAAAGTCATAAAATATATTTATATCTGAGATTTGATTTTTTTCAACAATAGGTTTGGAAAATCAGGCATCTCTTACCAATTGCATATGATTGCGGTTCGAGAAACGGGAAAAATTTTATGAAATGAGGTTCGCGATGTTGAAAGTGATTCTCCTAGGAATATTCACCATAGGTGAGTGATTTACAAATTTATCAACCTCCAAAATACGAAAAGAATCCAAATTGCTTTTTGTCAGGCCCACTTTCTCCAGGCTCATTTTTGATAACCTTGACACACTATCAGGTTTCATCAACATTTCCATATTTGTAGGAGAAAATTATAAAAGTCACTTGCTCTGATATATGTTCCATTCATTCCAAATTACATGGGCAATTTTCATCGAGCAACGTACCGCGCGCTTCGCCGATTTTATGATCGCCATAATCGTTCTACCAATTGGACTTTTTGCAATGTGGTGGATAAATATGAGTACACTGGTTCAGTAAACGGTTGACCAATACTCTCACGTCGACGAAACGGCAAATCTGTCAAAAACAGCGCTGCTGTCTGTGAAAGTGTGCAGGAGAATCCGAGGCGGTCAATTTGGCGTCGCTAAACAGAACTCGGCCTTTCGCAAACCATAACTTGGCGATTTTTGCGTCGTGCCTTGGACCTGCACCCGTATAAAATTTAACTGACCCAGAAACTGATGGTGAACGACAATAGGCAATGACGAATGTTCGCAGTCCTCAACTGATGTTGGTAAGGACATCACTGTCAACGGCGAACACTATATGTCGAAAATTTACCACTTTTTTTGCCTGAATTGAATGATCTGAACATCAACGACATGTGGGTGTATGCTAATAAGTCACAAACCACAGCCGTCCTCAGAGCCGTCCTTGAAGTGAAATATTGATTTTGACCAATTTCCAATTGTACAACTGTAGATTGAATACTAATATACAGTTCTTTTCCAGAAAACTTTTTTTTTTCATTCCAGAAAGTTGTCAAGGACTCGAACAAAATCTGAGAATATATGGAGGTGAGGAAGTAGAGGTGGATGAGATTCCTTACATAGTATCAATTATCTGCAAAAATGTCTACTTTTGTGGAGGTGCTATTCTTAGCGAAAATTGGATCATTACTGCAGCACACTGCGTCTTGGATGAAGTTGAAAACCTGAAAATCTATGCGGGATTTGTCGATATGCAAGATCCTAATGATGATATGCAGCAGGCGACAGTTGAGGCAGTATTCATACATCCCCTCTATGGGCACAAGTGAGTGGTGCTTTTCTTATGAATGACCATACAAAAATAATCATAATGGAGGGCTTCATTACAGTATACATATTCATATTAATGACAATCTGGAGTCCGGTTTGAACACCGTGTGATGTTTTCAGTTGTTCCACATTTCGGCTTCTACTTTGAAGCCGCTTTTGGAAAGGTATGACTACACTGGGGTTTCAATCTGCCTACTGCTCAGATAGTGACTTGCCGCTGGGGTCTCAATCCGCCTCCTCCCCAGGTCTCGTCAATGATCTCCGAAAAGATCGACTGTGTAGATTGAGACCCTTACGGAGACTAGCGACTGGTACTGGGGAGTAGGCAGACTGAGACCTCGGGGTCAAGTCACAAAACTCCAAGTTTCTCAATATCAGCAAAATTCACTCATACCTACCAGAATGTGATAAATTATATGAAAGATCTAGTAGTATTCAAATTTTTTCACTTGACATTGTCAGTTGAATTTGATAACGAATGGGAGCCAAAAGCTATTCATATTTCAGAAAACATTCTATCACCTACGATGTGGCTCTTATCAAACTCAAAACAAAATTCAACTTTACTGAGGCAGTAGCACCAATCAGAATCATAGAGAAAGATGAACTGGAAGATGCAATTAACCAACAAGAATCTGGAACCATTTCTGGATGGGGTGCTAATGATGAGTCTGTATTAGCTAGATTCCTTCATTCTGGCGTGGTTAGATTAGAGAGGGATGAAGGTAAGAATTATATTCCTATATATAATGAATTTTGAGTTAGTAAAGACCTTGTGATTTTCAAATGAGTGTTTCAGTTTGAATGTATTCGATATGTTTGTTACCACTCCATATGTTTCAATCAGGTGTATTGAATAGTTTATGGGCATGGTACAATATATGATTGATGGGTCCATTTGCTTTGATTTTATGTCTAAGATACTGTTCCCCCACCTCCATCAAAATTAGTGGTGAAAAGACCGGTTGTCTATTTTTGGTGGAGGTGCCGTGATAAAAATACGATTATGGTACAATAACGTTGTTCAGACAAATCTAATTTTGTGTATTTTTATTATATTTTGATGGCGCTTGTCACTCGTAATATTGTGGAGAAAATTTCAAGTCGATAGAATTTATCGTTGGCAAAATACGCGTTTTTGAAACAACTGCTTTTGCCAAAAGCTAGTGTCACCTCACGAGATATATGAAGCAAAGAACATCACAATCAGAGAATCAGGGATGAGTTAGTTGCCGATCCCAACGGGTCCAGATCCTTCTGGTCGGTAGGTAAAGCTATTATTCAAAACTTTACAAAATCCACAATTCCACCACTAACACATGTTACGGTCGATCTTGTTTTGTCATAATTTAAACATTATTATATCCTTAATAATCGGATAGGTTATTCGTTTCCATATGCGCAT
>WOGR01001588.1:0-19481 GCA_015342045.1 Leptinotarsa lineolata | reverse complement strand
GCTCAAATCGACACCTGTGTCAATTAAGAAATCTACGGCACTGTCCCGGTCTGTCAAAAATAGGCGGCGCGCGGTGGAACAGCGGTCACTTGCCGCAATCAGCGACTGCCCGGCGCGTTTCCCGCGTCCGTAGCACTTGCGACCTACGTGCACGGTTGCTGGCACTTAGCGCATTTTCTCCAAACCTGTGGTGGTAGTAGCAGAAACAACCAAACCGGTTGGACGATTGCGAGCGCGAACGGTTTCGTGAATTTGAGCGGTCGCGCGGTTGTTGGCGGTCACTTACCTGTCTCACCTCGGCACGGTGCGAGTCGATCTTGCGATACTCTTGGTCCAGTTGTAATGATAACCGTGACAGCAACTCACATAATCGCGATCCTGTACCACTTGACACTGCGAACTCTGAAACACCGTTTGCCATCGTGGTGGTTTCTTGTAAACCTGGTTCGACAACGGTATTGTCTCTGTTTGAAAACGACGCGTGAAATTCACTCGTATCACTGTCACTCATAAACTAAAAAACGATCACGTCGGGGTCACCAATGTCGGGACTGGTGATAGGTGAATTATTGTTTACACAGCGTTTCTCAACGATAAAATTTATTAAAAATAAAGAAAACAATGACAAACAAATACGCGAATATAAAATTAAAGAGTAACTACCGAGAGGTTTTCAGTTACCGATACGAACTTCCAGGAGAGACTGAATGGTTCGGTTGAAAAATATGTTCCAACCCTTGAAAATAATCTTCATTGACAATCGTCGGTCATAAAGAATCAACCACTTAACCATAATTCCACTCGACTCGATAAGGGTGTTACAGATGGTAAAATAAACAAAACATTTGGTTGTTTCTTAAGAGTTGTCCTCAATGCTTTTCGAAAGAAAACAGATACGCGATAAAATTTACTAACTACATGAAAGTTATGAAAAATAAAGTCTTCCATGAAGAGGGGAAAACCCCTTTTTGTAAAACAAACAATATCAACCTTCCTTTTTGCCCTATATTCAACTCCAACTCCTTAATAGTGTCTCTATAGCTACCATGTATCAAGTAACTTTACATATATCTTTTTTTGACAGATTCAAACTCAAAGACACATTCAAACACAGAACCATTTGGCTCGGTGTCTCTGAATACTCTCTTGATGTTTGAATCTAATATGGTACTGCTACTAATAGCAGCTTAAGCATAAGACAAATATATTTGAGGTGACCATACGAAAGAAGAAACTATAGATGAAGATGAAAAACCGACGTGTTCAAAATGCAAGGAAAGAAAGGAATGCACAAAATATATGAGTTACCCCGAATTTTGAAGATATTTTCTTCAAGAGAAAGATTCAGAGGCAAATTAAATGTTGCTATCGACTTCCCACTGAAAAGGTTCATCAGATAACACAGCACCTTGCTATTATAATCTCTATGCACTGTGTGGCCCGAATATACCTGACAATTCACGTGTGTAGTCAATTTCACCAAAATCCCTTGTGACTTGTTTCTGTTGCGAAGCCTCCCAATAGTCCTGTTTTTTCATGATGTTCAACAATTCTGTCGATCCTATAGATTGCGCCGTCTTAAAAGGAATCGTTGAAATATAACGATAATAGATAATGTAATATTAGATTTACTATTAATAAATTTCAGTATACCTTGGGGTTTTCAAAACCTCAATTATTTTCTTCATCAGTTTATCATCATTGTGTATGAAAATTTGAAAGTTCTGAGCATTGCAGTAAATCCAGGATTTCTACAGATGACTTAGAAATTAGGAATTCCCACAGATAACTGTCAGGAAATAACTCATTCAATTATCGGTATTAAGATAAAAATACGATTATTCATATTATTTTTCACTAATATTTCTTTGTGGCATGTACTTTGCCAATAATATCCTTTATTATTTCATCATAATGGCATGAACAGTTCAAAAGCTTTTTTAATTTTAAGGAAAAATGCAGGTTAACTGATTAATTCGGCACTTCCCAAAGGCGAAAACCCACCAAAATAAGATCATGGTTACTGCATAGTGGTCAGTGGCTGGTGTCATTCACTTTAACTTTCTGCAACCGGGCCATTCGTCACTGTTGTGAGGAAATCGAAGGAAACGAATTGAGCGTCGAAGTTCTGCTTCCCCCACCATACTCCCCAGACTTCTCGCTAACCAACTACCGTCTTTTTAAACATTTCGATATTTTTCTCACCGGTAGAACCTTCGCTAATCAGGTCTAGGCAAAAACGGCCTTCGTCGACTTCATCAAATCTCGAGCACGCAGTTTTTATGCTGTAACAATATTAATCGGCTTGTGTTGCGTTGGCAAAAGTGCAGTGATTCGAATAGCGCTTATATCGATTAAGTTGAATGAGATTTCATTGAGATATCTGTTTAAAGTGGACTCATGAACAAGGACAAAAATTTTCAATCAACCAAATACATACATTGGTGGGATGGTAACCGGTTTCGTTAGCATGAGTAGTTCCTTCGCTATGTGGAACAGTTGTTCGAGCCCTACACTTGGACAACGATTTTCACTACCTATCGTTCAACCCATGCAAATTTCTATTTCTGAGGGTTGTCGTTTGTAGGGAGGCAACAGCTGGTTAACAGAGTATCAGTTTTCAGTTCTGAAGAAGCAACAACCAAATATTAAACCTGAATTTAATTGAAAAATTCCCAATACCCACTGTTACTATTAAAAAGAGGTATCAAGGTGTGATGTCACAATAATTAGATATATAACAAGAAAATCCTCAAAATGAATATATTGTTACGTTTTTACCGTGATTTCAATAATAATTGACTACACTGAACAATAATCAAACTCAACTTTATTTCACTTTCGATATAACAAAACACTTCAACTAGAACTATTTGAATGTCTATCGCCTTTTTAAATCGCTCCACGTACCGCACTGTACTCGCACTAGACTGTCTTGACGGGCGGCAATCGAAGGTGCTAGATTTTTCCTTGGAATTCCATCGAACGACGGTAACGGTGTTCTCGACACATGGAGAATAGCGACGAATATCGAAGATTCGCGAAACTTCACTTGGGCTGAGCGCGCTCTTAGCTACGTCACAGATGGTTTACGGCTACCAGTGGCGGACTGCGTTACTTTCTTTAGGGCATGATTTATAACAATATCATAAAATTCTTTCGTATTCTTGTTTCTGAGTTATACAGAGTGTTTCAAGATCAATGAAAGAAGTAGTTGTTGAATACATTTTATTCATATACATAGATATTTGATTAAGAAAATAAAATATCTTGAATCCATATAAAAAATATTAAGGACAATGAGGTACTAGTGGAGTAAAATATATTTTAAATCAATTAAATAGGTAAATATGTACATCCACAAGGTTCAACAATAAATATAAAATAATATGTTAATTTTCCAGTTGTTGAAGAAGGAAAGTAAGGTAGTGGAAATTAATATTTTAATAATCATCACAATTTATAAAAATGAAATTGTTGACGATCAAATATCTTTATAGTTCAACATAAATATCTTTTAAGTACTCGACAAACTTTTTGTCAAAAATTTTGTGATAGTCATTATAATTTAACTATAATTGGTTCTTTGTGGAATAAAAAGGGATCAATAACATTTTCATTATTTCAACAAACAAAACATTGATCTGATAATAATGTTATCTTTAGGTTTAGTGAAAAAGGTGTTGAATTTGGAGCTGTAACAGATTTGGATGAAATTTTCAGGAAAATTTAAAGCACTTTTTTAAAACTAAGAAAACAAAAATTTTAGAGCGGAAACATTTCGAAATTTTATTTTTCAAAGAAGTATGTCTTAGGGGCCAGACACATATATACCATAAGGCTTGAATTTTTATCTAAAAAATCATGACAGGTACTTGAGAATCAAATTGAAAATCTGTAAAATGTCAGTGTTCAGATTTCAAAATGAATCGGAGGTGTTCATACATCTGTACACCCTAAATTTTTTCAATTGTATATAACTTCAACTGAAAAATTTTGAAAGATATTTTCTTTAACAATGAATCACATATTTGAGAGTATCTATCTTCCTGGTGAGGCATAATTGGGAACTGTGCCTTTAGATGCTACACACAAAACCAAGGAGCTGCTTTTTTTGTATTATATAACAGAAGGAAGAAAACGTTATTTGAACGAAATGAGAAATACTGGAATAAATAAGTAAAAAAGAGTTGTGAATCATTCTTTTACTCTGCATCCGAAACATTTGTATTTTAAAAACAGCAATGAAAAAATATTCAAAGGAGAAATACTAAATTTAGGGACGACAAATAATGGGCATTCATATTCAACTAAAATTGATTTTCAGATTCAGTTGGAATATTGAGTCAAACACTATTTTTGCTCCTAATTCACCTACTCGTCTAACCCAAATAGAACTTTCAGTACAACCAGTCCTGATAAGTAGAAAAACACTAAGCAAACCTCATATTGAGGATAATCACTGCATTTTGAATCGAAATAAAAAAGTATTTGTATTCTTCAAAATATAAATTTATTTATAGAAAGAACTCTAGTTTTTTATTCATAAATGAGCCCACCCAACCTGGCAAAAAATGCTTCCTGCTTTGACATATATGAGATATGACAGATATTAACAAGAAGTTTTGATAGGAATTAACTGAAAAACTACGTATTAGTGGTTATATACAGAACACATTCGATTGTTGAGTAAAAAAAATTGTATTTAGAGTGAAAGTAGAACTGGAGCCTTCAGACGCATCAATAATTTCGGGTAGAAATTCGGAAATTTTCTTGCGATAGTTCCCTCTAATTTTTAACAGAACGATTCATATTATGGTAAATAATGGGCTGTTCATGGTTTTCATGCCATACTTTCATCTTTCCAGACTTTCAAAGCATCCAAAAACAGTTTCCATTAATTCTATGATCACTTTCGAAATCATGTTGAGCGATAATAAATTTTTTGGTCTCCAAAATCGGATATGGGCTACTTTTTGCCATAGGTCCATATTTGATTATTCACTATTATTCTATTCACTTATTCAAAAAACACACTTTAATGTGAGATTTTCAGTTGGTAGTTTTTACAAAACACAAATGTTTCGCTATACGATAGCATCTTCAGTCGTCACAATACTGTTTGTACAGATTCTGTGTCGTGCTTTTATACTAATTTGAATGATTATAACTATTATTACCTGCCAAATTTCTACATGATAAATTCATTACCTAAACTATTTACCTATCTAGGAACAACTCATAAGACAGGAATAATAAATACAATTTTTACCTGTGCTATCATTTTAGCTACTTTTGAAATCTGTCCTAGTTACCAATTTCCTCTGTGAAAACTAAATTCTATGAAGGGAAACAATTCAAATCTATTCGAGAATTGAGCAATAATCCCGAATTTTTCCATCTATTGATTTCTAAACATTCCAAAAGGTTGAGTTTTGAACCTTTCTCTTCCAAATGCAATACGTCATAATCTCATAATTGTGATCGAACTCGTGTCCCTTTATCGAAAGATGATGATTAGCGAATGTTGAATTGGTCTTTCCATTCAAAAAAACAACTTCTATGGTCTTTCATTCTTTTGGAAAAAGTTCTGCCGGTTTGGCCAATATAGAATTATGGACAAGAACCACAAGTCAACTTGTATACTCACTATCTATCCGACACTGCAGATTAATCCATATTGTTTTTCATGAATTTACTCAAATTATTATTTGTTCTGTAGGCTACATCAAATTCTGTGTCTTTTAAAAAACGAGTGATATTATTAGTAGGATCACCAAAGTAAGTTAGACTTACATAATGTTTAATATCTTACTTTGAAAATGGATAGACCTCTTTCAGAGCTTGCTTCTGTGATTTTTTAGAAAGAATTGAGTCAATAATATCCACTTCGTAACCATTGTTGACATTAATGTATTTCATGGAATAGTTTGTGAATCATATTATTGAATGCTCCTACTTTATGTTGATAAGGATGTATAGATGAATTTCGTATAATGCTATCCGTTTAAGATAGTTTGTGGAAAATTGCAAAATCATGTTTTCAAGAAACACTTTATTGTGAGATTTTCACTAAACAGTTTTACAAAAACGCGAGTTGCGAGTTTTCGAAAGATATATCCAGTTCTTAGAACACGCAGTACTGTTTCATTTCATTACGAACATGTATACTTTTGTTACCTCAAATAACAATGTAAGTACAACCCAGAAATAGAATAAATTCATCACTTTGAAGTGTACTCTTGAAATCTATAACATTCAAATAAGACAAAAGTATCATGAAAATTTAATGCATGCAAAAAATTGTTTTGTTTTAAGGGGTTTCCTGAAGCTTCCCTGAAAATTTCATCATCGTCTACGCCTCTGCCTGGTATTATTGAATAGGAAATAGATATTTGTCATAGTTTTTAAGGTATAACTGGAACCTCTTTTCTCAACGCGCGTTTCACCAACCACGTTGGCGCAATTAGGTGGTGAACTAGATTGGTTCACGAGGAAATGAGATAGATTCGTTCATCTCCTGATGACCAAACATGTTTGGTGAAATACACATCGAGAAGCGTGTTATAGTTCTGGAGTGGTGAACAGTACTTTTCCTCAATGTGAAGCTAATTGCTCTTGAAATTCAATATTCATGAAAATATCTAACATTGGAATTCAAATCATGAAGTATAATTAAGCATGAAAATCTTGGAATGACATAATATGTAAAAGTTAGAATTCAAGTAAAACTTGTGCCAATTTCAAGTTTTTCAGTATTAATTCAAAACCAAGTGTACTTGCTTTACCTGCACAATTATTTTCAATATTATCACCCGTCAAGCCTAAAATTTCACTATAAGTATTAATCAATAAACGTTCGTAAAAAATCCACATTTCTTTAAATATATAAATAAACTCTTCCTAAAAAGTCTATCACATGAAAGGAGGTACTCAAAAAAATGCAATCACGCTATCTCAACATCTGCCTAAAATCGTCCAGCTTATACACACTATTCGACAATCTACCGAATGCATTTAACAACGAAACGATTTCGTTCCTGTGCAGTTGAAATTCCTTTTTGTTGTGAGAGTCGAGCGACACTTGGTACTCGAACTTATCGAATTTACCGCTGAAGAGAATTTTGAGGGCCGTTCCTAATCCCTGCGTCTGCAATTTACCCCAGAGACGACATTTGTCGCAACCGACACAATCCATGATCCTGGTTATGTTTCGGAAGTGCTGTTTGAACTCGTACTTGAGTTTCTCTGCCTGCTGTCTGTTTCTGAACATGGTGGTCTCGTCGAAGTGATCCGGAAATGACTTGATCACTTTCAGTAAGTCTTTTATGGCCATTTGAGTATCCCAGTCTTCAGAGTCGTTACCTTAAAATAAACATTTACTTTGCTATTATCTGATGGCATCGGAACGTGACAATTACTTTTTGATGATAAGGTGACTACAGTAAGTCGTTTCTGATCTTTCTTTAGGAATAAGTGACAAAAGAAGAAATACGAATGATTTTAAGAATCGGTTACAACTGATTTATCGGTTTATCCGAGGCCAACGAAAACTATAAGAGGAAGTCTAAGGTCAGCTAAGGACCCCTAGAGAGCTTTTAGCAATACCCGGGATATACCGGATTCCTTGTAACTGCGGACCTGTCTACATTGTAACCACGAAAAAAAGTATAGGTACCCGACTCCCTGAACACAAGAGAAATTGTCGCCTCGGACAAACCGGAAAATGAGCTGTAACGAAACATGCTCTCAAAAAACGAAGGCACTCGTATTATCTCATTCGGAGATAAAGTAATACTTAATAAAACTAAAATTACTATCTAAGATTATATGGAGAGGCAATAGAAAATCAAAAATAGGGATAATTTCAATAGAAAAGAAGAGGCAGTGAACATTGATAAAATCTGGCTACCTTAATTGTACACAAACAAGTCTAGGTAATCCAAATTCAAGAGAAACCACACGCCCACCACACGAAGTGCTCGAGAACAACAACTCTGGCACCGCGACCGTAACCACATCGCCATTGATAATGTATACCGCAGTAGTGGACGAAACGTTAGGCATAAAAATCTGCAGATAACGGCCAAAAAACCCGGAAAATAGCTTTGACTAAGTTATCTCCGGCCGTGAAAGAGTACATTCTTATATTGTCGAAGTTATATATAAAAACCATATTTGAGACCTCTACAGTACAAGACATAACATGATACCTGAACATAACGTTTGAGAAAAGCTCAATAGCTAGTGTAAGCTGTATTTTTTAATAGCTCCAAACATCCACAATTGATACAGATAAATATATTATTATTGGATGGCTGGTAGATGAATATGAAGCGCATCTGCAAGAATTTTCTCTGCGAGAAAACTTGCACGAATGTCTGTCAGATATAATTCAATGTTCGTCATGGTATTAGCCTGCAGGCATTTGCCAGATCTTACTGTATAGGAAGGTTGAAAGAGTTGAATGTTTCCAATTCACAAAGAGGATAACAGTTCAGTCACTTGACAGAGGAATAAGAATGAATTCAAAATTCTTTGTGAATATGAAAGTTATCTGGTATTCAAGAAGTGTCGGGAGTATTTTGCTTTCCAATGGATCAGTAAAGTAATTTCTTTAAAAACATATTTGCTGCAAAAGAAATACTAATACGGGATCAAAACTATAAGTTTGAATGGACAAAACAATAGATTATGCAGAGTTACAGTCACTTAGGTGGTATTACAATGGAAAAATGTATTACATATGACTAACAAAAAAATGTTTCCTCTCTAAGAGATAAAATTCTTCAATAACTTGTTTGCAGTCAACAAGTACTCCTAAAAATCCCTATCTCTTATCTACAGTCTGTTTACTAGTGATGAAACTGGGACAGTTCCCAAAGGGTTTCCTAATCTACCATGAAAATTATCAACAGAATAAATGATTGAAATAACCCTAATCTTCTTTCCATCCAATATAACTTTTCAATAATAATTGGTAACCATAGTCGAAAACCTTATCTTCAAAACAATTTTATTATTAAAGGTCAGATAACGAAATATTTGCACTGTCAAAACTAATGGAAAATTCAAACTGTTATCTAAAATAATACAACAAACAGCATAGCAAATTTTTGTTTTCAAATCTAAAAATAATATTCCACATTACTTACCAGTATAATATTCCTCACTTTCCAAATAAGGTGCCACCTTGGCAAGTGCTCTCAATTCAATAAGATACACGAAATACAAGTTCCTCAACCAGTTGGGACCCTCTCCGTTGGTCATTTCAGGGGAAAACCTCTTCTGGAACTCCGCCAAGTTGGGCCCCCATTTTCCTTTAGGATCAGTGAGACTCAGGCCTTCCGACAGCAGATAGTTTGCACACAAGTGTGTATTGATGCTGGCATGTAACCCTGATACGACCCTATAGAAAACCCTTTGTTCAAGACAGAGTTCGTTTAGTTTGCCACTCTGTATGTAGGAATTGAAATCAAATGATTGCTTCGGTCGGAAACAGTTTTCAAGGTAGATGCTTTTCCATATTCGTTGAGCTGAGACGCCTGCATATCTGTAAGCAAAACTTCACAAAAATTAATTTTTACTTCGTACTATTGATAGTAAACAATATCATTATTTTCTTCAGATAATTATTATATTAAGAAATAGCCGTACTTTTACTATCTGACCTGAAAGACCACTCTCCATACAAACTAATTGGCTTTGTTAAGAAGCTGGGTTTATTGGATCGAGTGAGAATAGGTGTGAACCACAATAAATCCTTGCGGGTTGCGATGGAGGGTCGAATAGGCCCACTCACTTTTGACCTACCCTAACTATATTACAAAATATATAAAATATTGAAGAGAATAGAATCGGAAAATATTATATTATTTAGTGAAAATATTACCACTCTATGTAGCACAAGTCATGAAACTTAACAAGCATTATAAATTTTGATTAATTTTTGAATAGATAAACAATAAACATGCATCCATAATATATCCAATTATCTAAATATGGTGACAATCTTTACTTTTTAAAAAAACTGATGCACTTTAAAATACCATTTAGGTTTTTCTTGAAGATATTTCTTATGATTTCTTCTAAGTTAAGTTAGTTTTACTTGATAATGATGAATAAAGGTAGTGGAAATTAGACAAAAAAGTGTTTTCATTCATCTTATTAAAGTAATATTTAGATGGTTTAAAATGGATTGGAATAAAGTTTTACTATATTTAATGAGATATGTCACCTAAAATATAAAGACAGATTCATCAATTTTTTTGTTACGTTGAGTTGAATAATGAATTAAAACTATAAACGTACCCGGTATATCTTTCCGGATTAAGTAACAAATCGACGTATTCAGCTTCCTCGTCGTTCTCATCTATAGCGCAAAAGTTATCGAGGGCATCATCGTATGCATCCCAGAGTTGCATATCTTTTTGAGTTTTTTCAGAAAGGGTCTTATTTAAATAATCTAACTCATTGTGATGCGAAGTGCAGTCTTCGTTCTGTTGTTCAGAATATTTGTCACTGGGTGTGGTTTCTATGTGATCCTTCGAAAACCCATTATTCTTCTCAGTTTCTTTCATTCCTATGGGGATTTCATCTGCAGAGCACGCCTCCACATGACAGAAACGCATTGCGCATTTGCTGTCGTCTGACCAAAACGGACATGGTCTTTTCAGGTTTACCTACAAAAAGTTAATAAAAGTTTGATTGAAGTACTTGTTTATTGGGCGATTGTCAAGATATTATCATGTGATTTCATATACTTATAAGTATTTGAAACTTTTGAAGTATTTCAAAAAGATGTTAGGTAGAAATATGCAGTCTCTTGAAACTCAACATTGAGGCTTTGTTTCATCATTATTATCCGCATATGATTAAAATCTTCAAAAAACACTTGTTTGGAGTTTTTGTTACAGGTCATCAAATATTCATTTACATCTAGGACAAGCTAAATAGAAATAATAGTCAGGATTTTCAGCTCTCTTCTTTGAATATGAGTGAGTTTTTTCAATCAATAAGTACATACATGTAAAATTTTGTCAATTTCGTGGTAGTAAGTTCCCCTAAAAAAACTCTATTTTGATTTGATCCAGATGTATATAAATAAATGTTTCATGGACAGAAAGTTGTCAGTATTAGTTTTTTATCGATTTTCATGACAATATCAATGAAAGAGTAAGCCTGCTAAACAAATCACTGACTAGCAGTTAATTAATTTTCATAACCATATAAATGTACATTATCTTCCCAAGCCTGGAATTTTTGGTGAAATCGTAATTGTTACACAAGGCCAAATAGGTAATTAAAAGGAGATATGCATCACTAAATATTATCAACTGTACCTTGTAAAATCTGAAATAGTCCTTCAGCAACAAGCTTTTGAGCCTTGGGTATATTTTCACGTTATTGAAGTAGTCAACCGTATCGATATTGCAGGTACATTCATCAATTTTTCCGGATAATTGACAAAAACAATCATCCTGTTTGTCTACCTTGAAGTAGGCCAAGCACTGGTTGATCACCAACACACTAATAAACACGTTCAAAATACTTCGGTGGATCATCATTGGATTTGATTATGATCATCGCGACAAAGAAATTTAAGAAATTGTGGCTAATTAACCGGTTTTAACTCATATTTATACAATGTTATCAACAAACAGTTAACGTACACGTGTGATCAGCTGTGGAACTGTCAGAATTTCACTGTTAGGTTAGAGTTGGAATTTCTATTGGCGTGAGATTAATTGGAACGCGGCGTTGCCGTCTTCACAATAATATCGGACGCCCACCAACATTTTGATATTTGTAGGTTTCGATTTGTAGGTAAGTTGTGAGTCACCGTAAACTTGACATCACTGAACCAGTCTTCATGCAGGGTTGCCAGTATATTACAATTGTAATAAATTTATTACTTTTCGTTGGTTTCGTTATTATATTTTTCATAAAAACATTGCCTAGAAGTTATTTGGGAATGTACATGCATGCAATACTTGACATTGATGTTCACAAACCTGAAATGGTTTTAAATACAGATATTTATTAACAATTTTAAGAGCAATTTTCCAAGTTATCAATTATTTGAGAAAAAACAGAATATCACACAAAGGGAATATATTTTTATTCAAATATTTAGGCACAATTAATTTATTCAAACGCAATAAAATTTTTGGACAATATTGGTAATCGTTCGTCCTCCGTATACCTACATATTAAATAAAAGAAAACGGTGAGATTTTACCGTACTTTTTTTTTTTCATCTGGCAACACCGTCGATGATTGTGTGGTGCAAGGTGCATGTATTTCTCTACTTTCACGGAGAAAAACACCCAGATGAGTCAATATCAATCTTTGAAACGTGAACTTCATCACGTCCGAAAAATGAGTCAAATTTTCAGTTCGTTTGATTATAGGATTAACACAAAGTTTGACAAAAAAGATTTTGCGGGGATATATGGAAAATATCAAAAAATATGTCACAAAAAATTCTTATTATTCTTCTACATCTAACGTTTATGAGAAAAAACTTCAACAATATTCCGATTGTGTTTGTAAAATGCATGTTAATATCAAGTTGAATGAAAATTAGGAGCATAGAATTGAAAAAATAAATGAATTTTGCAAAGTAAAAACAATCAATTTTCTCTTAAAATTCAACCTATTCAGCCCTAGACGAACACCTATACCTATATAAAAAAAATCGGATGTCATATTCTTAAAATATTTTTTTCAAAGTACAATAGTTTGATGTTTAATAAAATTAATAGGTTGAAACCTATAGGTTCCTGTATACCTATAGTTCCTATATGTTCCTTAATAAGTTGGAACTACGGAACATATATAACCCGGCAAGTAACAGAAAATAAAATACATCTTCCTATTCCAAAAACAAATCAGACGAAGCAATCTTTAATTTATGACAGTAAAAAGCTGTTCAATCATATACCTTACGAAATTAGGAAGGAGAAAAGCTATAAAAAGTTCAGAAAACTTGTTAAAGATGCCCTTGCAGCAAAAGCATACTACAATCTTGATGAATATTACAATGAAACTTTGTTCCGATTTAATATGTGTTTTTATTTTTTCATTTTTTGGCTGTTGTTCATATTGACAGACTTTAAATCAAATTTTTAGTGGGATACATCATATTTTATTGCCATGACATGTAAATTTATGTTCAAATTGTGTTTGGTTGTTTTTTTTACATTTTTTGAAAGTGACTATACAAACTATTCTTTCGTCAAACTTGGTTGAATTTTATTTTTTATTGTTATATTTCATCTACTTGTTATGTGAACTTAGTTTTGCTCAAATTGTATTTCTGGATATTTGAGTTTTTAAATCGTCTCTTTTCTTTCACTCTTTGTGGTGCTATACATAATAGATCTTTAACAAGCTTTGTCAATAAGATTGCATTTTCTCGGATAATATAGTATATATTATTATTATCATTTATTATACTGTAGTAACTAAAAGTGAATCTCATTCTGACAGTTGAGATTAGATGGACTCACTCAGTGCAGTAATTTTTCAACCTGTGAATGACATTTTCCAAAAAGGTATATTTGGAAGAAAAGGCTCCAAATTATATATCGTCGTTATGTATTTATAACGTCGCGTTTGTGACAAGTAATGAGATAGTGCACGGAACAAAGCAAAACAAAGCAATTCTCCTGTATTTTCTCTACGCATTTTGGGGCGTGTTTCAAATTTCTGAATTTCAGATATGGATCTAGCTTGCCAGCTTTACATAAATTGTTCACGGGAACGACCAACAATTTGCAATCGCGATCGGATGCTGCTTCGAATAGTAGATAGGAATTAATTTAGAAGTTTGAAGGAGGTTCGGGCGAATTTCTCGCATGTTGGGTGTGTTGGGACAATCCTCAGAGCTTTGGTCGAGATAACGTTTATAGTTTTGTGAACAACGTTTTCACGTAGTCCACTTTCCACACATGAAATTTCTGAAAGTGGATCTTTGGTATGAGTTATTTTTATCTGCATCCAATTCAACCTAATTCATTATGAGTAAGGAAGTTTTCAACCATTATTAAGGTAACAATTATCTACTGTTGAGCCTTTCTTTGAGGAGGAAATGAACAAACACTGCGGAAAAGTTTTTAAAACAGTCTGGGAGCCATATTTGTGCGGAATTAGCGATCACATTTGATATAAATCGTTGTAGATAATATACCTTTGCGAAAGCTATTTCGAGAAGTTTATTTTACGAAAGAAACCATCATACACATGAATGGTTTTTAGGAAAGTGTAATTCGAGGCGTGTTGAGTCGAAAAGAATCGGCAGCTGTAATATGTCGTGTACTCCTAATAAATCTCGTTCTCGGTGTAATCATTCTGTTTATGTCCATAAAATTACAAATGCACTAATTGAAAAAAAAAACAGGCCCTGAACTTTCCTTCAATGTTTTAGACAACCAAGGTTGTTCATAATGTTTGAGTTTTCAATTAGGCGAATAGCATCTTAATGAATTGATGGATGATTCATTTCTTAGACCTGACCATTACACACAATTAGAATAAATTTGAGTTCAATGTATTCAGAAAACCGAGCAATAGAGACATCACAATCCCAAGTGATTCTTTCCATCCCGACAGTCATAAATTAGCAGCCTACAATTCAGTGTTGCATAAAGCATTCTCGCTACCTTTATCTGCTATAGGAAAATTAAAATAATAACAGAGATAGGACATAATCCAGAAGTTAGTCAGGAAACGAAGCTGTAAATTCACTTACAGATTATTATACCCCCAGGTTAAAGAGTAAAAAATCAAGAAATTTGTAACTCTAACATATTTTGGAAAAAGAACAGAAATACTTGCGGTTTTTTTCAGAAAAAACAATGTGGAAGTGGCATTCAGACTACATGCCAGGTTATCTAATTTCCTTTTCAATACCAAAGATAAAGTGGACAAGATGGATAAATCTGGAGTTTATAAGCTTAAGTGTCCCGAAAGTAATAGAGTTTATGTGGGACAATGTGGTCGAAATTTCTCAAAACGGTATGCTGAATAGGAAAGTTCCTTCAGGTAAAAATGAATCGACGTTTTCGAACCATTCGTTGGAATTCAACTACAAGGTCCCGAATCTAAAGGATACGGAAATTTTGCCCTATGCAAGCAAAGCTTGGAAACTCAATTATTTGGAACCCTTGGAAATTCATAAGCCTAAGAATTGCGGGTGCAACCTGTTAAATGATCAAATCGATCTAGTTTACTCACCGGTTTTCAAATTAGTGTACCCACATTGTCGCAGGTAAACAATATTCAGTAAGTTAAACACCTCGGTCATTACCTACAGTAGTGTTATATAAGGAGTAATATAATCAGTCATTTGTAGTTTAATGTACAACTTTGAAAATATCCTTAAAGGACGAAACTGCAGTAACTTCAGTTACATATCAAAGTAGTAAAAACATAAAAAAATTCATTTCTCATTATTCAGGATAACATTATCTGGGTATGCTTCTAGGTTGCTTGATATGCTTCGATCTCCAAATAGGTGAATGGCCGATATTAACAGTTCAAAAGCTGCTGAGATGCGTATAAGTTTTTATTTAAAAATTATATTATCTCAAGACCTGGGTGGTAGTGTGATACACATGTTCTGTGTGTTACATCATCCAAGATATTCTTCAGGTTGTAAAATTTATATAACGTTTTCATCAGGTTTGAAACAAATTTGGACATAAAAGATTTCCAGGACTATTGGTGATCCACATCCAGATACTTTGTTGATGCTTATCAAACCGTAGTTGGCAGAAAAGATAACCTCGTCCTACGAATTTCCTATGGAAGTAATCACCGTATTATCAGCGTGAGGAATGAAAGTCGCCCGGAAAACGAGTGCTTACAGATCATCAACGTAGATAATGAATAGGATCAGGCCCAGAACGGTGCCTTGAAGAACTCCATAGGTCACATTCCTGTGCCCGCTCTGATTGCCATTTACTTTTGTACTTCAAATCCGACTGATCAAATAACTTTTCACTAATATACGAGTATATGTGGAACCCCTTATTTCGTAGTTGTAAATTTCATTTAGAAGGTTCTGGTTGCAGACAGTTTTGAACGGTTTCTTCCAATGAAGCAATAGTGACAGAAAATTTTTGATTATGTCGATTGTCTTGCGAATATTTTCCATAAGATGGATGACGGCATCAGTAGAGCTCACTCCACTGTGTTTATACTAACTATCTTTTGTTTTATATTAACGACTTATTTATGAAACCAAGAATCCTCCACTTGTCTCGTTATTCCATTTGGATTCCAGGACGTCTTCACCAGCAGCAGGAGGTTGCATATCTTTCTGAGGATCTTGAAGTAATTTCAAATTGGGGTGAGAGTACCAGGTTCAATTCAATGCCACGAAAACTCAGGCATCGGTTTTCTCCAAGAAAATGAATGTCTCTGAACTGGATATAATATTGTCAGGACAGAAAATTCCGCTTTCTGCTTCGATAAGTTTATTGGGGGTTAAAATGGACACCAGCATGTCTTGGCACAATCGTGTTGCTGGAATTGCAAAGGAATTGGAGATCAGATCTTCTTTGGAATATATATTGTTCTCATGTATGGAGCTCCGCCCCTAAATATACCTCGAAGCTACTGGATCCCATCCAGAAAAGAGCCATCCGCCTGATTGGAGACGCAATATCACTTGCAACCTTGATAGTCTGGAAACTCGAAGAAAGGTTAGATATTCGACTTGGCAAATTTGATTTCATCAAGAGCGGTTTTGGAGTTCAACTCGATAAACCTCGAACTTTACTGTCTGAGAACTCTTTCATTTGGAGAACTGCGTTTGAGTGAATAAAACTTTCGGATAATGTTTTTCCAAATGGATTTAATCTTCAAAGGTTCAAATTCAATGTGAATCACTACTTTCGCACAGGCACCGCTCTTAGAGTGCCTCAATGTTTTTTTTCTAGCGCTTGTGTTTTGTTCATGAAAAAAAAATTGTTGAGATGGGAGGCCAAACATTTCTTGAATGATTTTGTAAAAACAATTTTTAAAGAAATTGAGTGAATTTGCTTGCCTCTGCTTTGTCGCCACTCTTGAGAACTGGTGTTATTACAGACGCCGTTAATGTTCTGGGATAAATACCATGCATGAATTGAAAATTTAGAGCAGTGGTGTACTTATTTCTCATTTCAAATAGTTCACCATTCTTCTTTTTATACTAAAGCCGGGTTCATTTTGAGTTGTGATATTTTATAGGATAATTCAACTTGATATCTTGGTCTGGGAAACATCGATTAAACAATAGAAGAGATACATTTATGTACAATTTCATGTTCAAGTAATATTTCCCCTGCAAGTTTCTCGCCAACTCAAGACAATAGTAGTCACATATCCAAAATCTGATTTTTTGAAAACAAAATTCTGTTGTATGTAATTTTTCCTTCGTTATCACTAATTCGATGAAAGTTATATCATAATCCACACGTCCTAAATTCAGTACAAACTCCTGATGTTCATATGGAACAGCAACAGTTTTTCTTTTATGCAGACTCAAACTCTGTTATAGCAGAGCCAGTTAGTACTTGGACCATGAGTACTCTCAATTATCCATATCTTGATACGTGATGCTATTTACGATGACCTCATTCTTCAGCAGCGTTGCTTTGCAATTTTTATTTCGCACCTCCCTGTGGTATTCGAGTTTTGATTTTCTTTCCTCTGGTGATTTTCTTATCCTCACTATGTACGTATGTAACGTATGTTTATTTCATCACTCCAACCTTAGATGAAAATGCATAATAAAAAAACTCTGCAAGTTGAATATTTGGATTTCTTTTATCATATGCATAAACACGAATATATCATACTCGATGTTTGTGAGTTTGTTCTGGTTCGCTAGGTTGCATTAATTCAGCAAAGGATAAATAAAAAAGCAAAACAATTGAAGTCTTTTCAGCCCTCGCCTAATACAAACATGGAAAAAGGAAATGACTCATTCGATCAATCATAGTATCCCATTTCGTGTATCGTGCAGTTAAAATCACTTCTATGTTTGACTAGCTATTTACCGCGACTTTATTCGGATGGTTTTCAGCTTTCGGGTTTCCCCAGGAAAAAGTTTTCATGTTTGTCTATCTCATATTTGAAAAGCTATCATCTTAATTTTAAAACAATTTTTCCTCAATAGTTCTTCTGGAATGTCGACCATATACTCTCATGGAGTCAAGCTTCCGGAACACGCGCGACAATTTTCAACAAGAGAACACGCCCAGGACTGAGAGTCCGCACCTTGAGAAATAGTAGTTTCTCAACCAATAAAACCTTGTATATGAATGATTGAGAGGAAACGAGTATTATTGAACATTTTCATTCAATCAGTACCAGTTTTAATACATTCCAAACATATAAAAGTACAATGTTCCAGACACATATATTTTTCACACCTTATGGAAGAGTATTTGTCAGGTCGATTTTTTTTGGTCGCAAAAACCACAACGACCTCATCTAGGAACATTGTTTTCATTTACTGCTGCTAGACAATGTTTTAGTTTCTCATAATTCAATTAGCTCTCTGATTCTTGATGATATCTGTCTTGGCAAGCAAGTTAGTTGATCCCGTTGACATAAATGATTGTCTACTAATTGAAAAGAAACTCTCTTTTCCTCATATTATTGGGACTGTTAAAATTGAGAACCACCATTGTATTGATGCCAACAACATTTAGCAAACAATGAAATACGACCACTGTCCATTTTCGGGTATTTCTTGCACAATCATATGAGGCGCAAAGTTTGTCAACTGTATCGACGCCACCCTTAGTATCATTATATTCCATAATCATTACTGGTTTTCCTGTAATCGGTTTAATATTGTCGTCATGATGTAGGCTGGATATTAATAATACAGTCTTATTGGGTTTGGGATTGTAGGAAACCGGCGTTGCATGTTCACGAAGAGCAAACATACTTGAACAATTCTCGTTTGAACATGACTAGAAAATTATTTTGATAACTCTCTTTCATTCTTATGGATTGTACCCAGCAATGTTAGTTTCTCAGTTTCTCAGACTCTAATAAGGTTAGACTGTTGTTGGTCGTAATATTTCGCCCAGAGCCATTTATATATTCACAGAGTCTCTCAAACACAGTACTTGAAGCAGTGTTGACCGCATAAGGACCATCTGGGTGCTTTCCGACATAAACTTCCAGATTACATACAAAATAACAGTCTGCTTTCACTAAGGCAAAAAGCTTTATATCATACCTGTTTGGCTTGCTGGGAATAAATTGCCTGAAGCCACAGCGCCCTCGGAAGGCCGCCAACATTTCATCAATCGTAACATAATGGATTGGGGTGTATGCCTCTTTGCATTTTTTGACAATAGCAACAGCATTGAAAATAATCGACTACACGGAACTGAGGCCGTGGGTGCTGAAATTCGACTGAGTAGGGGTTGTCACAGACTAATCTCGGTTTACAACCCTCCAAACGTTCGTTT